>WNWK01043665.1:0-15406 GCA_009830355.1 Cherax destructor | reverse complement strand
AGGGAGGAGGAAGTTAGGGTGAGAATAACAACTATTGGCAGAAAGGTGGGCTAGTGCAAGTAGGAGAGTGGGGGTTGAAGAAGTTGGGATAGTTTTAAATGCAGTATTAGAATGGGGGGTTTTGTGGCTATAGGAGGGTGGGTGCAGGAGGAAAGAGGAGTGAGTGGTGGAATGAAGAAGAAAGGGTGTGATAAAAAAAAAAAATAGCAGAGGGTTTTTACAAAACAGAAGTGTTAATAGAAGAGCAGAGTATATGGAGAGAAAAAGAAAGGTGAAGAAGTGGTGAGAGGTGCAAAAAAAGAGCAGATGAAAGAATGGGAGGGCTCTGTCAAGAAATTTTGCTGAAAACAAAAAAAAATTTTGGAGGAGATAAACAAGGTAAGAAAGCCTAGGGCGAATGGATTTGTCAGTTAAAAACAGAGTGGGGGAGTTAGTAGAGGGGAGCTGGAGGTATTGGGTAGATGGCGGGAATATTTTGAGGAACTTTTAAATGTCGATAAAAAAGGGGAGGCGGAAATTTCAACTGGCCGGGGAGGTACAACATCGTTTGGGAGGAAGAAGAGCGGGAGGGAGTGGGGGGGAGGTGGTGAGGTTACGTAGAATAAAAGGGGGGTAACGACGGGAATTTGGGCGGAATCAGACAGAAATGTTAAAACGGGGGATATAGTGCGGGAGGGGTTTGGGTTTTTTTGTTTAATAAATGTATAAAAGGGGGAAGGTACCTAGGATTGGCAGAGAGCATGTATAGTTCCTTTATAAAAAGGGGAAAGGGGGGATAAAGAGAGTGAAAAAATTATGGGGGAAATAAGTTTACTGAGTATACCAGGTAAAGTGTATGGCAGGGTTTTTTTAAAAAGAATTAGAGGTAAGACAGAGAGTAGGATTGCAGATGAAAGGAGGCTTTAGAGGGGTGGGGGATGTAGATCAAGTGTTTACAGTGAAGCATTTTGTGAACAGTATTAGATAAAGGTAGAGAAGTTTTATTGCATTTATGGATTTAGAAAAGGCATATGATAGAGTGGATGGGGGAGCAATGTGGAAAATGTTGCAAGTGTATGGAATGGTATAAGTTACTGGGCTGTAAAGATTTTTTATGAGGATAGTGGCTCAGGTTAGGGTGTAGGAGGGGGGAGATTACCCCCGGAAAAAGTAGGTCTTAAAAATGTGTAATGTCACCATGGTTGTTTAATATATTTATAGATGGGGTTGAAAAAGGTAAATGCTGGGGTTTTGGGGGAGAGGGGTGGGATTAAATTAGAGAATTAAATGAAAAATGGGAACACAGTTACTTTTTGCTGATGATACTGTGCTTATGGGAGATTCTAAAGAAAAGTTGCAAAGGTTAGTGGACGAGTTTGGGAGTGTGTGTAAAGGTAGAAAGTTAAAAGTGAACATAGATAAGAGTAAGGTGATGAGGGTATCAAACGATTTAAATAAAGAAAAATTGGATATCACATTGGAGGGGGATTATGGAAGAAGTAAATGTTTTCAGATATTTGGGTGTTGACGTGTCAGCGGATGGGTTTATGAAGGATGAGGTTAACCATAGAATTGATGAAGGAAAAAAGGTGAGTGGTGCATTGAGGTATCTGTGGAGACAAAAACGTTATCCATGGAGACAAAGAAGGGAATGTACGAAAGTATAGTGGTACCAACACTCTTATATGGGTGTGAAGCATGGGTTGCAAATGCTGCAGCGAGGAGGAGGCTGGAGGCAGTGGAGATGTCCTGTCTAAGGGCAATGTGTGGTGTAAATATTATGCAGAAAATTCGGAATGTGGAAATTAGAGGTGTGGAGTTACTAAAAGTATTTGTCAGAGGGCTGAAGAGGGGTTGTTGAGGTGGTTTGGTCATTTAGAGAGAATGGATCAAAGTAGAATGACTTGGAGAGCGTATAAATCTGTAGGGGAAGGAAGGCGGGGTAGGGGTCGTCCTAGAAAAGGTTGGAGGGAAGGGGTAAAGGAGGTTTTGTGGGCGAGGGGCTTGGACTTCCAGCAAGCATGTGTGAGCGTGTTAGATAGGAGTGAATGGAGACGAATGGTTTTTGGGACATGACGATCTGTTGGAGTGTGAGCAGGGTAACATTTTGTGAAGGGATTCAGGGAAACCAGTTAATTGATTTAATTGGACTTGAGTCCTGGAAATGGGAAGTACAATGCCTGCACTTTAAAGGAGGGGTCTGAGATAGTGACAGCTGGGAGGGACTTTTATAATAATAATAATAATAATAATAATAATTTTTATTTGGACATGATACAAAGAATTACATTTGGTTATTTAGATTACATGAGGTGTACATGCCAAAAGCCCCTAGTATGCAGGGCATTTTGGGCAGACTTAAAATTAACTTAAAACTAGATTGTAAGAATTATTGTAGATAGTATACAATGAGTAAAGGTGAGTATTTAAGCTATGAAATTTAAACATAGTTTTGTACTTTTTGTCTTCATTATAAAATTAATTAAATCAGATTAAACAAATTAAAGCAATAGTAATAATAAAATAATAAAAAGTTATGGTTGATAATTTATAAAATAAGTAAAGTTGCTTATCTAAGTTTTAAAGTTTGAATATAAGTTGAACATATCAATTAATTGTAGCAATTTATTGCAGCAATGCAACTAATTGAGTGAGATAACAATTTAAAACAATTTAAAACAATTGCATTGCAGTTAGTTTACGTGGTCATTATAATATCAGTGTTGGGAATAATTAGCTAAGTAAGTATTATTCATAACAGGTTTTACATTCATTCATTCAATCGCTCATTCATACATTACATTGACTTGAAAGTCAGGTTTTACGTTAAGTGATTATTCTACTTTGCTGGGAATGGTTGATATGGAGCAATTATCTTTGGGTGAGAAGGTGGTTTTTAGCATCGTTTTGAATTGGGGTACAGGTAGGGTTTCTTTGGCAATGACAGGTAATGAATTCCAAATTTTCGTGCCTTTTATGTGCATTGAGTTTTTACATAGTGTTAGGTGGACACGGGGAACATCGAGAGTGATCTGTGTCTAGTGTTATGGTCATGTGTCCTGTTAAAATTAGTAAGAGAAGTTTGAGTGGTGGGTTAATATCTGCATAGAGTGTTCTATGTATGTAATAGGCACAGTAAAAAGTATGGATGTCTTGTATGGTGAGTAAGTTTAGGTTTTTGAATATTGGTGGAGTATGTTGCCTGGAGTGAGAATTTGTTATCATTCTAACTGCTGCCTTTTGTTGTGTTATTAGTGGTCTGAGATGAGTTATTGATGTAGAGCCCATGCGCAGATTCCATAGGTGAGGTAGGGGTAAATGAGTGAGTGATATAGGGTAAGGAGAGCTGGTTGTGGAACATAGTACCGTATCTTGGATAGTATTCCCACGGTCTTTGAGACTTTCTTGGAGATTTGTTGTATGTGTGTCTGAAATTTGAGGCCACTGTCAAGATGTATTCCTAAGAATTTTCCCTCTGTGAGTTTTGCTGTTTCAGCTGTCGTATCTGAGCTCCTCTGCAAAGACAGTGATTATGTATGAGTGTGGTGAAAGTGTTGAATGATGATGAAAGTATTTTCTTTTGGGGATTTTCTTTCTTTTTGGGTCACCCTGCCTCGGTGGGAGACGGCCGACTTGTTGAAAAAAAAAAAAAAAAAATCTCCATTGGACTTAGAAATGTGTATCTGCTTCTCACTTGAGGTGAATTAATAATAATAATAATAATAATATCTTTATTTACTACAAGTACATGTACATGGTATACAGTCCTAGCTGACATCAGTGACATACTACTACATAGAAAGCCCCTTGTTATGCTGAGCATTTCGGGCAAATTAGTTCAGTGTCCCAGGATGCAACTCACACCAGTTGACTAACACCCAGGTACCCATTTTACTGATGGGGAACATAGACAACAGGTGTAAAGAAACACGCCCAATGTTTCTACCCTGGCTGGGAATCGAACCCAGGCCCTCGCCGTGTGAAGCGAGAGCTTTAGCCACCAGGCCACCAGAGGTTTCATTTTTAACAAGTTAACCTTTTGTTGGGATACATTTGTAGATTAGCCTTTCTTTTGAAGTCCATCACAGACACCATTTTTGTTATTTTTTCTCAGTGCAGTGATCCCTTGAGTTAAGATATTAAACAAGAACAGTGGAGTTTGGGGGCACTGCTTGTGGCCTAGCTAGCAGATTGAGAAAATCTGTGTTAGTTACTACCCACATTTCACAAGTTACCTACCAGCAATATTTTAGATTTATGGCACATGGTGTCCTGTGATTTTTTTTTTTTTTTTTTTTTTTTTTAAGATTTATGGCACATGCCCTCTGAAATTTTTAGAAACACTTTTTCACTCTCACACACAAAACACCCACACTTTGTGATGTCACTTTACTAGAGGGTTTACTGTACAGTGGACCCTCGGTTAACGAAAAAACTTCATCCCAGAAGCCTGCTCAAGTTCCATTACCGAACGAATTTACGTCCTTAAGAAATAATGTCACGTAGGTTAGTCTATTTCAGACCCCCAAAAATACACTTCCACATGCACTTACAATATTATACTTACATAATTGTACGATTTCCGGGGTATTCGTTAACCGAGGGTCCACTGTATAGTGTTAATTTGTTTGGCATCCTTTTTTTAATGGTTCTTATTATCTAGCCTGCCATATTTCCTTGTAGTAGTTATTTTAATACCACTGTATACTGCATTTCTTGAATGCAAATCTTTCCAACATGGATGTTCTTAGGTCTCTAATTTCCCTTTTTTTTGCCAGGTAGTTTGATTACATTTTATATTCTGTTCAAATTTTTATTTCTTAAGTTTTTCCATTTATTATCTCCTGCAAAGAATATTGATGTATTAGTTGTAACTTCTTGCATGTCATCATGAGCATCTACTAGAAAATTCCCAGGAAAAGGATCAAGAGTTTTCAGGGGAAGGGGTAAGAGTTTCCAGGTGAAGGGGCAAAAGGGACAGGCATATGCCCAACCATGGGGTTGGGCATATGCCCTCCATCCTTGCCATTTCCTCCTGGTGATGCCCATTCATGTCATATGATAGAAACTTGAGTAGAATGCTGCTTCTTGAGGAACAGTTTTTATCAGTAGTGGCTTCAGATTTTACTTTCCTAATTATTACTTTTTGAGTATACAGTGGACCCTCGGTTAACGAATACCCCGGAAATCGTGCAATTATGTAAGTATAATTTTGTAAGTTCTTGTGGAAGTGTATTTTTGGGGGTCTGAAATAGACTAACCTACGTGAAATTTTTCCTTAAGGGAGTAAATTCGTTCGGTAATGGCACTTGAGCAGACTTCAGGAGTGAAGTTTTTACGAAACTCGGGGGTCCACTGTAATCTGTTTGTGAGTTGAAAACTCATTTGTCTACCTGTCCAGTTATTTCAGTGACACATCACAGTTTTTTTCAAAAGAAACAGTTTTAGTTAACAGTTTTAACGGCCTTACACACACAAATAAGTGACTTGTATAATTATATTACAATCTGTGTAGATTGTCAAGCATTCTTGTTATGACCCTGGCCTCAGGCCAGGTTGCAGGAGTAAAAGGTAATCTTCAAAAATGGTGAAAGGTATATTGTGCTCTTTTGAGATTGAAATCTACATTAGCAAAGACTAAGTATTGTTCTGTACAGTACTTCATTATTTTTAATAAACATGTTTTTCTTGTACTTACAGCAAACACTTTATGGCCAAGCCTCATACTTCTGAGTAAGAAATTCCAGCTGAGAATCCTGAGAGAAGTGACTCCTTCCGAGCAGGCAGCAATGTGGGCCTTGAAACTCGATGAATCTGACCTGGAGGTTGTCCGAGAACTTGTTCTAAAACACACCCACTCGAATGAGGCGTTTTGTATGTTCTATGTGTATAACTTGTTATTTTTATTCCAAATGAGGCATTTTGTGTGTATAACTTTTTATTTTTTTTATTTTTTAGTAAGCTGTATGGGAAAAGAGGTTACTAGCCCATTGCTCCCAGCATTTTAGTTGACTTTACAACACATACAATAATAATTAGACTAATAGAATAATTATTTACAGGTGTGGATTGCGAGGCATGCATACTGGCTTGCCCAGAGAGTATCCCACTTATTCCTCCCAACCAGACCACTCTGGGTGCACTCCGATCACTCCTGCTCAACCGTCCCAAGTTAACTGAAATGGCTTCAGATAATTTCTTATTTCTCAAGTAATTATTTTAACTAATTTTGTTTTTGTATTGTCTTCATTTGAAAAGTGTTGGTACCACTATACTCTCATACATTCCTTCTTTTGCCTCCCTGGATAACATTCTGTCTCGACAGATGCTTCAGTTCACTACTTACTTTTTTCCCCTCGTCGATTCTATGGTTCACCTCTTCATTCATACACCCATCTGCTGACAAGTCCACTCCCAAATATTTGATCACATTCACTTCCTCCATACTTCCAGCTTCCAATCTGATATCCAATCTTTCATTACCTAAATTGTTTGTTACCCTCATCACCTTGCTCTTTCCTGTGTTCACTTTTAATTACCTTCATTTACATACTCTCCCAAATTCATCCACCAACTTTTGCAACTTCTCTTCAGAATTTCCCAAAAGCACAGTGTCATGGGCATAAATCAACTGTGACTCCCATTTTAATCCCATACCTCTTCCATGGGGAAGTGGAACAGAATTCTTCCTCCGTAAGCCATGCGTGTCGTAAGAGGCGACTAAAATGCCGGGAGCAAGGGGCTAGTAACCCCTTCTCCTGTATATATTACTAAATATAAAAGGAGAAACTTTCGTTTTTCCTTTTGGGCCACCCCGCTTCGGTGGGAAACAGCCGACATGTTGAAAGAAGAAGAAGACCTCTTCCCAATCCTAGGTAGTAGGTTGGTAGACAGCAACCAACCAGGGAAGTACTACCATCCTGCCAAGTGAGTATGAAATGGAAGCCTGTACAGTAGAGCCCCACTTTACGGCGTTTCGCCTTACAGCATTCCGCTAATATGGACATTGCAAATTATGACCAAAACTCGCTATATGGCTCTTCCACCTGACTTTCTAATATGGTCACTGTGCCCTACCCGGTTTGTTTACATTCTCCATGAGCACCTGTGTCTCACCTTTATGTCTGAAACTTTCCAAAATTTCAAGTGTTTTAAAGTTATTTCATGTTTTATATATCTTTCTTTCTTCTTTCAATGCACCAGCCGTATCCCACTGAGGCGGGGTGGCCCAAAATGAAAAACAAAAGTTTCCCCTTTTAAATTTAGTAAAATATACAGGAGAAGGGGTTCTAGCCCCTTGCTCCTGGCATTTTTGTCGCCTCTTACGACATGCATGGCTTACGGAGGAAGAATTCTGTTCCGCTTTCCCATGGAGATAAGCGGAAATAAACAAGAACAAGAACTAGTAAGAAAAATAGAAGAAAACCCAGAAGGGTGTGCGTATACAGTGGTACCTCGGTTTTCGTACAGCTCCCAACTCGAACAATTATGTAAGTGTATTATTGTAAGTGCTTTTGTAAGTGTATTTTTGGGGGTCTGAAATGGACTAATCTAATTTACATTTGTCCTTATGGGAACAGATTTGTTTGGTAACGGCACTCGAACAGCATTCTGGAATGAATTATTGACGAAAACCGAGTTACCATTTACAGTGGTACCTCGAGTTACGATGGTCCCCAAAATCGCCCTTTTATGTAAGTTTATTTTTTTAAATGCTTTTGTAAGTATATTTTTGGGGGTGTAAAAGGACTAGTCTATTTTACATTATTCCTTATGGGGATAAATTTGTTTGGTAATGGCACTTGAACAGCATTCTCGAACGAAAAAATATCGTAACTCGAGGTACCACTGTATATGCTTGTACATGCATGTGTAGTGTGACCTAAGTGTAAGTAGAAGTAACAAGACATACCTGAAATTGTGTGTGTTTATTGGACAGAAAAAAAAAGACACCAGCAATCCTATCATATCAAACCATTACAGGCTTCCGTTTTACATTCACTTGGCAGGATGGTAGTACCTCCCTGGGTGGTTGCTGTCTACCTAGTGATGTGCAGAGGAGGGGGCTGAAGGGATGGTGGCCCCGGGCATCCAAATGGGGGTTATTGATATGCAGAATTGCTGCTGAATGAGTGATAGTGAATGTTTCCTTTATTGTGCCACCCTATCTTGGCAGTAAATGACCATTGTGATTTACAAAAATAGTGGTGTGTGTTTTTGCAGATTGTAGTCATGCATGATTGCCCTCATCCATCTTGGTCATTAATGAAGTATCGTATTTTCAGTGCAACCCGAGATGAATTGGTAAGGCTGGGATTACATCCAAAGTCAAGCATGCTGCGACGTTGTGGGCTGTCTGGCATGTCTTCGGTGAGTTCTTACCTTGAATTTGTTTTGTTATATAGCTATTAATATACAGTCATATAATGTGCTGCTAATCATACCCTTAGGGAATTATTACCTTCATTATATGTAAAAATCTTATAGATGCTAACATAGTAGTATAAGGTATATACATTTTCAACTGGCTAATAGGCAGAAATGCTGAGCAAAATAATGTCCTATATTGTATTCAGTTTTTTCAGTCATATGTGGTATAAGGCTGCAGTGTCTCACAAAATCATAATAACATGATTACAAACAAATCCCGGAATGGGTGGGGCTTGTACTCAAGGCAGGGGAGTTCTGAAATTCATAGGTCACTGCATTAACCACTCAGATGCAGTGTCACTGTATAGTGGAGGACTGTGGTTATAGGAGGAAAGGAAAAATGATTAGTGGAATAACTAGGGAAAATTAATGGTGAGACTTTGCTTTGATGACTTAACATCTTTCTGTGATGATTTTATTACTACTTAAACACACACTTCTGCACAGAAAACCTCTAATGTCTATTACATTATGTTATTGCTTAAACCATCCCTTTTCAGCATGGAAACCCCTCTCCAAGTTCTCATTATATTACAATTAAAACACTGGTTTTTAATGTGTGAGTGTGTTAGATAGGAGTGAGTGGAGATGAGTGGTTTTTAAGACTTGATAAGCTGTTGAAGTGTGAGCAGGGTAATATTTTGTGAAGGGATTCATCAGAAACTGGATAGCTGGACTTTAGTCCTGGAGGTGGGAAGTACAGTGTCTGCACTTTAACCCTTAACCCTTAAACTGTCCACACGTAGATATACGTTCACTCGCGAAAGTGACCGAATATTTTGAAAAAAAAAATAGTTTTTTTTTTCTAAAAATGAAGAGCACATTTTTATAAATAGGATAGGCTAAAAAAAAACATTTTAGGGCCAGTACTTACTGAGATATAAGCCCGTGAAGTTGGTGCTAAATGATGTGGTGTCGGCAAAATGGAGCACTGCCGCTTGCAGAAACAAGAAACATTTATCATTTTTTTCCATTTTCTGTTGTTTTCATCCTATGATAATAATGTTTTGATGCAGATCTATTCATTTCATTGCCAATTCTTGTTTAGACACAAATATTTGTTACTGAATTAGTAATCATACTGTCACAAACACACATGTTCACACTGATAAATATATTTGTACACCTGGTTCAATCACTTACTATTGTTTACATATATATACAAGGTATTTACAGGTCCTATTTATGTTTCTAGAAGTCCACCACTGTATGATACTCGAAGAAGCATGGATTCATACAGAGTGCCACTCCACATTGCTGACACATGTATCGTGTGTCTTTTCGCACTTGGGGTCGCTGTTTACTGTAAGCACACACAACACACTTTTTCTGAGAGTACTTCTTCTTTGGAGTAGATGGTAATGGTATCAGGCAGTGACAGTTAGGGATTATTCGGTTGGGCACTTCCCCCTCTGGTTGTGGAGTGACAGGTCGCTGTTGTGGAGTGACAGGTCACTGTTGTGGGGTGACAGGTCGCTGTGGAGTGGCAGGTATAGGTGTGGTACCATACTTTCTCCCTATCTGCTTGATGACATTTAGGGTGAATTCTGCATATCGTTGTCGCTTCCCAGTCTTTATTTCATACATGTTGAAGGCATTGAGCATTGCAATGTCCACAAGGTGGAAAAACACTTTATATACCACTTGCGACTCCTACGCACACAGTCAACAAAGCCTATCATCATGTCACACTTGTCGACTAGTCGCATATTGTTTGTATAGTCGATGACAACAGCTGGCTTTTCAATAGGTTGATTGTTGAGCGTGCTCATTCTGTCTGTTTGTACCATCTCGTTTCTGTGAATGGTTGACAGCAATGTCACGTCCCTTTTGTCATGCCATGACAGTGCCATGATGTCATTGGCATGAAACGCCTGCACTACACTTCCTCCAGTGAACTTTGGCATGTGTTTTCTATTGCTTCTCACTGTTCCACATATATCAGTATTGTTCACACGTAGGAAATCAGCAAGCATAGGGCTTGTGTACCAGTTGTCTGTGAACAATGTATGGCCCTTGCCAAGGTATGGCTGCATCATCTTGCGAACAACATCACCAGAAATCCCCAACATGCGCCTGGTATCATCAAGTGTATTTTTACCTGTGTAGATAATGACATCCAACACAAGACCAGTCTCACAGTCACACATAACAAACAGTTTTATACCAAAGCGATTACGTTTGCTTGGTATATATTGTTTGAATGACAGTCGTCCCTTGAACAGAATCAAGGACTCGTCAACAACAATGTTCTTGAATGGATAAAAGTAGGCACTGAATTTTTGCTTGAGATACATAAACAATTCCCGGATTTTGTAGAGGAGGTCATTTCGGTTTGGTGTATTCCTATCTGAGAAGTGCAACATTCTCAGCAACAGAAGGAATCTGTTGCAGGGAAGGAGGTCACGGAAGACTGGAGTGCTAATGAAGTGGTCTGTGGACCAGTAGTTTGCTATATTGTTCTTATATGTGTGTGGCATAAGCATGACAGTGCCAAGGAATAAATACATTTCAGCCACAGTTGTATCTTTCCACCTGCACAGCCGTGACGATTCTGAAAAATCTGCATGGTCCATTGTATACTGGTAGTACAGGTTGGTCTGAGTAACAATCAGGTTCATTATTGGCTCATCAAAGTATAGTTGAAAATAGTCTAACTCTGTAGACTCATTTGTGATGGGACAGTGTGGCATGATGCCACTTCCACTGCCATCAAAATTGAAAGGATGTGGCACGAATGGTGTATGTTCAGTCCACTTCCATTCACGATCAGATGGTGCAGGGTGGGCCTGTGGCATGGGACGTGGGGGAGCAGGAGGGACGGGAGCGGGGCCAGCACATGATTGAGAGGGTGCCTCGTGGTCCTTTGTCTGTCCACACACAGCGCCACGAGGTCCAGGCACCATGCCACCCACCACCTCTTCCTCCATCCCAGCATACTCTCCTTCATTATCACTTTCACTATCAGTGGCTGGGGTTTTGGATCGTGAACTGCCACGACCCTTGCCTCTGACTGCATATGGCACACTGCCTGAACGTAGGTAATGACGCCCATAAGTACGTTTCACTGGGGAATAATGATAATCACTATCACTCGACGAATCGTCTATGGGCATAAAATCGATTTCATCATCGTCACTTATATCACCTTCACTATCGTCACTATTATAACACATGGAAAATTAAAATGATAATTTCCTCTTGCGGAGCTGCCTTTGGGTAGTAACACTAGCAACCCCAGAGGTTCTGGGCTGAGGGTCTGTGGCCACACTGGCCACACCAGATGTGCTGGGCTGAGGGTCTGGTATGGCCACACTGTCCACACTGGCCACACTGGCCACCCCAGAGGTGATGGGCTGAGGGTCATCTGGGTTGTCATCAATAGTTTCACTAATTCCTTGATTATTAGTGGCTATATCACTGTCAAATCCACTAAGCTCGCGTTCTCTATCACTTTCCGAGAATAGTAGAGTGTTAATACGACGAGGCGTGAGTGAATCACGGGGGTGTGCCATGATGTTGACCCAAGATGGAGCTGAAACTAACTGGGGCTACCAAGCGGTACCCTGACGTCCCCGATTTTTTTCATACTGCGCACACTGAGGGCACAGACCCATTCTCTCATGTCTAGGCAACTCAGGCCTATTGCACTAAATTTGAACGAATGTAAAATAAAACGTAGATATACGTTCGATCACTTTCGCGAGTGAACGTATATCTACGTGTGGACAGTTTAAGGGTTAAACTGTCCAAACATAGATCTACGTTCACTCGCATAGTGCTCTGAATATTTTGAAAAAAAAAATTGTTTTTTGTTTTTTAAAATGAAGAGAGCATTTTTCTACATGTTATAGGATAAAAAAAATTTTAGGGTCAGTACTTACCGAGATATAAGCCCGCAAAGTAATAGTTCTTGTCATTTCATAGCGAATCTTTGTTCTGACACTAATATTAGGTACTGAAATAGTACTCAAATAGTCACAATCACACCAACAGGTGAACATTTTCACCTGTCTTGGTCATTTACTATTGTCTAGAAATATATACAAAAGTATTTATAGGTCTCAGCAATGTTTTAGACATGCTGGAGTATATATGAAACTTCTTGAAGCATGGTGTTTATGACAAGTGTCACTAAACTGCTGACAGTGTAAGCAGTGGAGTGACACAAAGATTGTGCACTGCTGCAGGGAACCCTGGCTTTATTTTTCACTGTTACACACAAACATGTATGTCTGTCTGTCTGTCTGTCTAGCTCTGCTTATCTGTAATTCTGTCTGTCTTTCTGTCTGCCTGTGTGTGTGTCTGTCTTTCTGTCTGCCTGTGTGTGTCTGTCTTTCTGTCTGCTTGTCTGTCTCAGAGAGCAGCTCATGAACCAACTGTTATTACACAGGATGCAGTCACGTCTGATTCCTGATAAGTGAACATGGTATTACTTGCCAGTTATGCATATTGTGCCTTATATCTACAAGCACAGTGTATAGCACTGAATTTTTGGGGTTATCCTAGGTAATTTACACTATGTATGATAACTATACTTATGTGTACCTGTGAGAGAGACAGACAGACAGAGATAGACAGACAGATACAGCTGAAGAGACAGCCAAAGTCAGCCAACCAGCCAGCCGGCCTGACGAATACGCATTACACGTTCCAGAACCGTTTCTCTTTACTTAGGGCATAGGTTATATGACATTCTGGCAGGATGACACTACCAGTGGTATCAAAAATGAAAGAATGTTGCACATGGGTTATTATTGAGGTTTTTGATATTCCCTTAATCACTTGTGGCCACATCCATCTCACAGCCACTAAACTTTGGATCAACATCAATTTCCTCTTAAAAGGGGAGTGTTAATACGACATGACATCAGTGAATCCCTGGTGTTTGCCACGCTATTTGCTCTAGCTGGCGCTCAATTGAACTGGTGCTCTCACAAGGTACTAAGTGGTCCCAGATTTTTTAATACTGCGCACACTGAGTGCGCAGACCCATTCTCTCATGTCTAGGCGACTCAGGCCTATCGCACCAAATTTGAAGGAATGAAAAATAAAACATTGATCTATGTTCGGAGCGCTACGCGTGCAAATGTATATCTACGTTTGGACAGAGTAAGGGTTAAAGGAGGAGTTTGGGATATTTGCTGTTTGGAGTGACATCTGAACTGTCGTATCTGTGCGCCTCTGCAAAGACAGTGATTATGTGTGAATGGTGTTGAAAGTGTCTTTCTTTTTGCGTCACCTGGCCATCACCCGGTGGAAGATGGCCAGAGTGTTAAAAAAAATAATTACCACTTTACAGACTCTCTTGTGTTTCCAAACCACATTTGAAACACCTTTAATGAATAAAAAACTAATTTTTAGTAAATAATTTGTTTGCTCTACAGCCTTCTCTTACAATGTTTGAGTAGAATTTATATAATTTAGCTCTTTAGTCAACTATGTTATGCACAGTTTATTTTTTAACACATCAGCTATATACTACAGAGTTAGTGACCAAGTAAGAGGAAATACATTGACTTGTTCACTGCCTTTGCAGTTAAGACAGCCTTCTGAACTGCACCTTTTGAGTGTAGGCACCATACTTCCCACCTTCAGGTCTTAAGTCTGGCTAATTGGTTTTCCCTGAATCCCTTCATAAATGTTACCTTTGCTCCCACTCCAGCAACACATCAGGTTACAAAAACCACTTGACCCCACTCACTCTGATCTAACTCATTCGCAAGCCAGTTTTACATTCAATCTTCTTTCCTCCACCATCCTCTCCATGTGCCGAAACCTCCTCAATAACCTTTCAGCCCTCTGAATGTAACAGTTAATGTACCGGAGTTATATTATTTCATAATACTCCTACAATTCATATCTATACGGACATCGATATATCTTTGTTTTTTTTTTAACACATCGGCCGTTTCCCACCGAGGCAGGATGACCCAAAAAGAAAGAAAAAACTTTCATCATCTTTCAACTCTTTCACCATCACTCATACATAATCACTGTC
This sequence comes from Cherax destructor, assembly GCA_009830355.1. Classification (NCBI taxonomy): domain Eukaryota; kingdom Metazoa; phylum Arthropoda; class Malacostraca; order Decapoda; family Parastacidae; genus Cherax; species Cherax destructor. The sequence continues at coordinate 996 of WNWK01043665.1, read as the reverse complement.
TTTACAGAGGCACTCAGATACGACAGTTTAGATGTCCCAAACCCCTCTTTTGAAGTGCAGGCATTGTACTTCCCATTTCCAGGACTCAAGTCTGGCTAACTGTTTTTCCTGAATCCCTTCACAAAATATTACCCTGCTCACACACCAACAACTCATCAGGTCCCAAAGACCATTCTATAATAATAATAACAATAATACAGTGGACACCCGAGTAACGAACAAGATTCATTCCAGAAGCCTGCTCAAGTGCCATTGCCGAACAAATTTACTCCCTTAAGAAATAATGTCAAGTAGGTTAGGCCATTTCAGACCCCCAAAAATACACTTACAAAAGCACTTACAATATTATACTTGCATAATTGTACGATTTCCGGGGTGTTCGTAACTCAGGGGTCCACTGTAATAATATTTTTATTTCATTGCAAGCTTACATCGAGATTTTGTAATTACAATTATGAATTGCAGTGCAAAGAGAGCCACTATCATGCCATGGCATTATGGGCAGACTATATCTAATTGCTTTTAGACTACTTAATACTAGAGAAATTGATTAAGTTTGTTATAGTTAAACATTAGTTTATATTTATAGCAGATAATAAGTTTACTCAAATTAATATTAACATAAATTCATTTCCTCAAATTACCAAATACACTCTTGAGTGTGTAATATGGTTAAAAATATCTAAGCAAGGCACTAGTGCAGTAGAATAAATCTAAACAACAAGGTCTGCCAATTGCTGATATCCATCTGCTCTTTTGTTCTTATTGGGGGAATGAAGAGCCACTGAGAGTTTATGCCATGCTGAGTCCTGCTTCCCTATATACATGCAGGGAGGACATATTGCCAAAGGCTAGTTAATGAAAGAAAAGGGAACAGGAGTTCCGTTTGCAAAAAAAAAAAAAAAAAAAAAAGTTCTCAGGTCAAGTGGAGCCCCTTGCCTAAGGCCCAACAGAATGGGATATTTACAACCTCACCAGAGTTCAGTAACAGACTTC
>WNWK01043664.1:0-15406 GCA_009830355.1 Cherax destructor | reverse complement strand
ACTGTTGCTCCTGGATTTTGATAGCCCCTTTTATCATTTGATTGACTGATATGATTTCACATTTGGATGGATTCAGGATGAGACCCATTTCCTGTCCCTGTGTCATCACCTGTGTAAGATCATCTACAAGGGACTCCTTTGTACCTGCTAGTGTGCCATCATCCAGGAACCAGATGTTTAGCTCACTGGTCAGTCTTACTGTGATTTCCCTAACTGCTATACAGAAGAGAAATGGTGCGAGAGGGTCCCCTTGCTGGACACCCTCTGATGATGTGATTTCATGCTCTCCAAACAGGAGCATTGATTCCTTGCTATATCCAGCTGAAATAAAAGGGAAGAGACCTGGGAAATGTTCTGTACAGCTGCTAATACTACGTCTCTTTTCAGGAGATTAAATGCATTCTTGAAATCTAATTTAACCACTGCATTGTCCTCAGGCAGGTTGTCGATATAAGATAAGATATGATAAGATAAGATTTCTTCGGATTTTTAACCCCGGAGGGTTAGCCACCCAGGATAACCCAAGAAAGTCAGTGCGTCATCGAGGACTGTCTGTCTTATTTCCATTGGGGTCCTTAATCTTGTCCCCCAGGATGCGACCCACACCAGTCGACTAACAACCCAGGTACCTATTTGCTGCTAGGTGAACATGACAACAGGTGTAAGGAAACACGTCGAAATGTTTCACCCGCCGGGAATCGAACCCGGCCCTCCGTGTGTGAAGCGAGAGCTCAAGCCACCAGACCACCGGGCCCTTGTTGCATGAACCGCTGCTTCACTCATATATATATATATAGCATAGGTCAGTTTATAATTATTTAGTATTACTTAAAACCAATGATATGCATTTGTCTCGCTATATTCTGATTGATTTCCGCTGATTTGTGGCAAAAACAAATTTTCATTCTTCCAATGCATATATATATGATATATATATATATATATATATATATATATATATATATATATATATATATATATATATATATGCAAATAAGATCACAGTAAACAGGTGATAGTCACATCATGTACTGTGTTATACTACAGTTGCACTGAAGGAAGTTTTTCTTACATCCCTTTGATACACTGTGCTGCTACTTTCCAGCGGTGGTCTTTCAGTTTTCTTACATTTATATGTATATATATATATATATATATATATATATATGTATATATATATATATATATATATATATATGTATATATATATATATATATATATATATATATATATATATATATATATATATATATATATGTATATATATATTGTATATATATATATATGTATATATATATATGTATATATATATATGTATATATATATATGTATATATATATATGTATATATATATGTATATATATATATGTATATATATATATGTATATATATATATGTATATATATATGTATATATATATATGTATATATATATGTATATATATATATGTATATATATATATGTATATATATATATGTATATATATATGTATATATATATATGTATATATATATGTATATATATATATGTATATATATATATGTATATATATATATGTATATATATATGTATATATATATATGTATATATATATATATATATATGTATATATATATATATATATATATCTATGTATGTATATATATATATGTATATATATATATATATATATATATATATATATATATATGTATATATATATATGTATATATATATGGAAATAAATGGTATAAAATACCGACACAATGGAAAATAAACACATAAGCAGTATAATGTGATCCTTTATTGACAACGTTTCGCCCACGCAGGGGGCTTTATCGAGTCACATACAGATCTACCTGGAAAATGAGCAACATGGAGATATATATAGGGTACAGTCAGGTGGAAAATGCTATCCCACCTAGAACTCAAGAATGGCACACTGCAGGTCCTTTAAGTCACACTATGTTTTTAACTATCACACTACTTTTAAGACTCACATGCAGCTTTCTCCACCTGACCCAGCATTCTCCACCTGACTGTACCCTATATATATCTCCATGTTGCTCATTTTCCAGGTAGATCTGTATGTGACTCGATAAAGCCCACTGCGTGGGCGAAACGTTGTCAATAAAGGATCACATTATACTGCTTATGTGTTTATTTTTCGTATATATATATATATATATGTATATATATATATATATATATATATATATATATATGTGTATATATATATATATATATATATTTTTTTTTTTTTTATTAACCCATCGGCCGATTCCCACCAAGGCAGGGTGGCCCGAAAAAGAAAAACTTTCATCATCATTCACTCCATCACTGTCTTGCCAGAAGGGTGCTTTACACTACAGTTATAAAACTGCAACATTTACACCCCTCCTTCAGAGTGCCGGCACTGTACTTCCCATCTCCAGAACTCAAGTCCGGCCTGCCGGTTTCCCTGAATCCCTTCATAAATGTTACTTTGCTCACACTCCAACAGCACGTCAAGTATTATATATATTATATATTGATCCTCCCCACCACCTTAATCACCAGTGATACTCTCCCACCACCTTTACCATCACTGATCCTCTTCCACCGCCTTCACCACAAATGATCCTCTCATCTCCATCACCTCCAATACTGACCCCTACAACCAACGTCACCACTGACTCTCCTGCACCACCATAACTGGCCCCTACCATCACCATTACCATCAATGACTTTCCCCCATGACTGACCCCTTCAGTCACCATCACAAACATTGACTCACCTTCAACACTGTAATATCATCTACTTATCACTGGAAGGTAAGAAGCTTTCACGGGAACCAAACTTAGACCAAAAGCTGATTTCCATTACTATCGTGTAAAGTTGTTTAATTGATTCCTTATGAGGAGGCTTGTGAAGCAGCAGCCTTCACCACCAGCCCTACCTCGCATACACCATTTCTTATTCATTAAGAAGACTATTTTCTTGTTACGTGTGTGTGTGTACTCACCTAGTTGTGGTTACACGGGTCGAGTCATAGCTCCTGTGTGTGTGTGTGAAATGACATTTTCGTAATTACCTCTTTGTAGCTACAGAAGCAGAGCTATATATATATATATATATTGTAACCACGAACGAGTGGTATTGAATCAATAACAACACTGATATTTTTTATTTTATTATTATTTTTTTTTTATTAACACATCGGCCGATTCCCACCAAGGCAGGGTGGCCCGAAAAAGAAAAACTTTCATCATCATTCACTCCATCACTGTCTTGCCAGAAGGGTGCTTTACACTACAGTTATAAAACTGCAACATTAACACCCCTCCTTCAGAGTGCCGGCACTGTACTTCCCATCTCCAGAACTCAAGTCCGGCCTGCCGGTTTCCCTGAATCCCTTCACAAATGTTACTTTGCTCACACTCCAACAGCACGTCAAGTATTAAAACCATATGCCTCCATTCACTCCTATCAAATACGCTCACACATGCTTGCTGGAAGTCCAAGCCCTCGCACACAAACTTCCTTTACCCCCTCCCTCCAACCTTTCCTAGGCCGACCCTACCCCGCCTTCCCTCCACTACAGATTTATACACTCGAAGTCACTCTGTCTCGTTCCATTCTCTCTACATGTCCAAACCACCTCAACAACCCCTCCTCAGCTCTCTGGACAATCGTTTTGGTAATCCCACCTCCTCCTAATTTCCAAACTCCGAATTCTCTGCATTATATTCACACCACACATTGACCTCAGACATGACATCTCCACTGCCTCAAGCCTTCTCCTCGTTGCAACATTCATCACCCATGCTTCACACCCATATAAGAGCGTTGGTATAACTATACTCTCATACATTCCCTCTTTACTTCCATGGACAAGGTTCTTTGTCTCCACAGACTCCGAAGTGCTCCACTCACCCTTTCCCTCATCAATTCTATGATTCACCTCATCCTTCATAGACCCATCCGCCGACATGTCCACTCCCAAATATCTGAATACATTCACCTCCTCCATACTCTCTCCCTCCAATCTGATATCCAATCTTTCGTCACCTATTCTTTTTGTTATCCTCATCACCTTACTCTTTCCTATATTCACTTTCAATTTTCTTCTTTTACACACCCTACCAAATTCATCCACCAACCTCTGCAGCTTCTCTTCAGAATCTCCCAAAAGCACAGTGTCATCAGCAAAAAGCAACTGTGACAACTCCCACTTTGTATTTGCTTCGTAACTACCAGAATGAGGCTCATAACTAGAATGAGGCTTGAAACTACTATAATGAGGCTAGTAACTACCAGAATGAGGTTTGTAATTACCAGAATGAGGCTTGCAACTACCAGAATATTGCTTGTAATTACCAGAATGAGGCTTGTAAAAACCAGAATGAGGCTTGTAACTACTAGAATGAGGATTGTAACTATAGAATGAGGCTTGTAACTATTAGAATGAGGCTTGTAATTACTAGAATGAGGCTTGTAATTACCAGAATTATGCTTGAATTACAGAATGAGGCTTGTAACTATTAGAATGAGGTTTGTAACTACCAGAATGAGACTTGTAACTACTAGATTGGGGCTTGTAACTAATAGAATATTAATATTACCGGAAATTCATGCTATATATTATACTCGTTATGATCAAATCGATTTCCGCTGATTGATGGCAAAACAAATTTTCATTTTGCGAATTCGGCAAAGTGAACTCATCCAAATAAGCCAAACTCGCGATTCTTAACGGCACGACATATATATATATATATATATATATATATATATATATATATATATATATATATATATATATATATATATATATATATATATATATATATATATATATATATATATATATATATATTTATATATATATATATATTTATATGTCTGATTAGGTAAAACTTGGATTTTGGCTTAAAGCAACGCTCTTCTTGCCATATAAGACAAGTGAAAATTTGTGTATGCAATAATTTCGCAAAATCGTTCTGAACATAACGAAAAAAATATATTTCATTGTGTTTGTTTATTATTAAATTAATGTTAACGTATCTAAAATATATTTAGTTGGGTTAGGCTAAATTAAATTGCGCTTGTTGTAATAAGGTTAGGTAGGTTTTCAAAGTTTCTCTTGGTACAAAATTATAAATTCTTACATTAACATAAATGATATATATATGTATATATATATATATATATATATATATATATATATATATATATATATATATACATATATATATATATATATATATATATATATATACATATATATATATATATATATATATATATATATATATATATATATATATATATAATATATATATATATATATATATATATATATATATACATATATATATATATATATATATATATATATATATACAATATATATATATATATATATATATATATATATATATATATATATATATATATATATATATATATATATATATATATATATATATATATATATATATATATATATATATATGTCGTTGATTAGGTAAAACTGGTCAATTGGCATGAACTCATCTAAAATTAAGTCCTTTCTAAAATTTTCTCTTATACGTTTAAAGATATATTTTTTCATTTATGTTAATGTAAGAATTTATAATTTGTACCAAGAGAAACTTTGAAAACCTACCTAACCTTATTACAACAAGCGCAATTTAATTTAGCCTAACCCAACTAAATATATTTTAGATACGTTAACATTAATTTAATAATAAACAAACACAATGAAATATATTTTTCGTTATGTTCAGAACGATTTTGGCGAAATTATTGCATACACAAATTTTCACTTGTCTTATATGGCAAGAAGAGCGTTGCTATTTAAGCCAAAATCGCAAGTTTTACCTAATCGGCACGACATATAATATATATATATATAAAATATATATATATATATATATATATATATATATATATATATATATATATATATATATATATATATATATATATATATATATATATATATATATATATATATATATATATATATATATATATATGTCGTGCCGTTAAGAAGAATCGCCGAGTTTGGCTTATTTGGCATGAGTTCACTTTGCCGAATTCGCAAAATGAAAATTTGTTTTTGCCATCAATCAGCGGAAATCGATTTGATCATAACGAGTATAATATATAGCATGAATTTCCGGTAATATTAATATTCTATTAGTTACAAGCCCCAATCTAGTAGTTACAAGTCTCATTCTGGTAGTTACAAACCTCATTCTAATAGTTACAAGCCTCATTCTGGTAATTACAAGCATAATTCTGGTAATTACAAGCCTCATTCTAGTAATTACAAGCCTCATTCTAATAGTTACAAGCCTCATTCTATAGTTACAATCCTCATTCTAGTAGTTACAAGCCTCATTCTGGTTTTTACAAGCCTCATTCTGGTAATTACAAGCAATATTCTGGTAGTTGCAAGCCTCATTCTGGTAATTACAAACCTCATTCTGGTAGTTACTAGCCTCATTATAGTAGTTTCAAGCCTCATTCTAGTTATGAGCCTCATTCTGGTAGTTACAAGCCTCATTCTGGTAGTTACAAGCCACATTCTGGTAGTTACAAGCCTCATACTGGTAGTTACAAGCCTCATTCTAGTAGTAACCAGCCTTATTCTAGTAGTTACAAGCCTCCTTCTAGTAGTTACAAGCTTCATTCTAGTAGTTATGAGTCTCATTCTGGTAGTTACAAGCCTCATTCTGGTAGTTACAAGCCTCACTCTGGTAGTTACAAACCACATTCTGGTAGTTACAAGCCTCAGTCTAGTAATTGTAAGCCCCAGTCTGGTAATTACAAGCCTCATTCTAGTAGTTACAATCCTCATTCTAGTAGTTACAAGCCTCATTCTGGTAATTACGAGCCTCATTCTGGTAATTACAAGCCTCATTCTGGTAATTACAAGCCTCATTCTGGTAATTACAAGCAATATTCTGGTAGTTGCAAGACTCATTCTGGTAATTATAAACCTCATTCTGGTAGTTACAAGCCTCATTCTGGTAGTTACAAGCCTCATTCCGTTAATTACAAGTCACATTCTGGTAGTTACAAGCCTCATTCTGGTAATTACAAGCCTCATTCTGGTAGTTACAAGCCTCATTCTAGTAGTTACAAGCCTCATTTTAGTAGTTACAAGCCTCATTCTAGTAGTTATGAGTCTCATTCTGGTAGTTACAAGCCTCATTCTAGTAGTTACAAGCCTCATTCTGGTAATTACAAGCCTCATTCTGTAGTTACAAGCCTCATTTTGGTAATTTCAAGCCTCATTCTGGTAGTTACAAGCCTCATTCTAGTAGTTACAAGCCTCATTCTAGTAGTTACAAGCCTCATTCTAGTAGTTACAAGCCTCATTCTAGTAGTTACAAGCCTCATTCTAGTAGTTACGAGTCTCATTCTGGTAGTTACAAGCCTCATTCTGGTAGTTACAAGCCTCATTCTAGTAGTTACAAGCCCTATTCTAGTTACAGTTTCATTCCAACAGTTACAAGTCTCATCCAATACAAATCTTAAAGAATAAAAAATCACAATACCGTGACCGGAACAATACATATTAGTTAATGGTCCAAGACGGCCCATAACGTCCTCAGAGTTCCTGCTACGTGCCGGGTTATTTGTGTAAATACTCATCTTAATCCATCAGGTCGGAGATTAAATAGAGCAGGACGATGTCTCAGTAGTGTAACTAAATTATTGTGTATATAAAGCCAAGTGTGCACAATTCAAGATATTTGAGGAAAAGTTCTGCTCACTCCTAATACAGAGACAACTATAATAAACAGTATGTATAGTGGAGGCTGTTAGGTGGCAAGCTGAGAGAATGTAGTGGTAGTAGAGGTGGTGCTGGTGGTAGTAGTAGTTGTAGTTGTTGTCGTTGTAGTTGTAGTAGCAGTAATAGTGGTACAGCTGAGGTTATATAAAACATTAACATTATTGTTCACCATATACATAATATTAACCGTAGCCCCATTCTGAAATTTTATTTCAATAACCTCCTCTCCGGAACAGCTCGGCAGACCGCTTTCAGATCTGGGAATCAGAGACAGAAATAATGATTTATTTTAGTTCCGCGAAAAATATGGCCGGAGAAGAATTCGTGACTATTCGTGCGATGAGGCGTAAAATAACTTGAGAATCCACTTCCAACAAGCTTTTTAAAGCGATTACGTTTAAATTTGGGAATCTGGCAGAAAATCACTTATCCCCGGGTGTGAGCCGCTAGATCATTGCCAGGGGATTTTCCTACTGACGCAGTTGAGGCTTTCATTGCTGATTATTACCGATTGAAGCTTTAATCCGTATGTCTTCCGTTATACGTTTTGGATACGAAATAAGCTTTACGGAAGACAAATTGATATAAATAATTGGATTAACTGAATACGTCTCTCCGCCACCACCCACGTTAACAATATTTAATGCTATGAAAATCCATAGGTAAATTGAAAATAAATAAAGATATTATATATTCTATAAAATATAAGTAAGGTTAGGTTAGTGTTTAGTTTTGGCGAATAAATACAAAACAGTATATAAAACAATACAAGTATGTGAGCCAAACAACATTCCACAAGAGGAAACGCATGCAAAATATTTAAAGGTCATTGTAATTCCCCAGAAAGTGAGTTGCATATTAACTAGAATAGTCAGGAGAGAAATTAGTGTTAGTGATGATAATACAGGCGAGATCCAGACTAAACAACATCCAGCACTTATAATCGCAGTAACTTCATTACTCCGAAGTAATTTCACCACATTTCATGGTTGCTATACATTTTGGTGTTATAGTTAAACATTTAATTCCAACTAGGCATAACTGCCACAAATTCCACGAAAATTTAATGTTAAAAAAATCAGTGAAGAATTTCGTAAGCGGTACGCATAAAGTGCGAGGCAGCGATTGGTTAGTCGCCAGTCATAGTAAACCTGGTGTATAATACCCAGACACTACCTCGTAGTACCAAGGATACCTTTTACCCCATGTTCAGAGTTTTGTAAGAATTTGGCAAAGTTCTAAATTGAATATATTCGTTGTTTAACATGTTCAACTTTCCGTTGCAATAGAAACAATTACTTTCAGCAGAATTACATGTATTTCTTTCATATTCCCTCCCCCCCTCTTCTTCCTCTTCCTCTCTCACCTTGGATCAGCCTACATTTAGTGGAAGTTGCTTAGTACAAGTACAGTTTATTTGATGGTGTGAAGGCTGGGTGTCTCCAGGCTAGTGCAACTTTCTTGAGAATTATTATTCTGTTAGAATGGTAATATAGTTTAATCTGTCGAGAAGCTGTTGCAACTATAAATCTGCATACTTGAATGTGTATGTATTCTTAAGATATAATTTACAAATTTCGCACAGCACAGAGCTAGGTGTTTTACCTTGCTCCGAGGACATACGGAGGTGTGGCAGCTTTCAAGCTAATTTCATTCTCATCCCTGTCTGGTGTACTAGTCTACGAGCAATATTTATATATTATTGTAACCACTCGTTCGTCAGTTAGACCATCCCGAGAGATTATAATTCCCAAGTAATAGTTACTCCAGCTACGTTGGATCGAACCTGTGAAGCTTCCTTGACTGATGAACCTTCAGTGGAATACTTGACGATATTCTCATTGCCCTACTAATGTCTTCTATCTCAGGCTGAGAGATATCAACATTATGTGGTATAGTGGCAATGAAGAGGTCATTGTGATATGTCGGGGGTGAGAGGGATATGCAGTGGGCAGAAGTGCTTACTGTATGGGGTCTGATGTTTGGCAGTGGACAGGGAGACCAACGCCACGAATATATGAGAGGCCACTCTCCCACTCCTGCATACTCAGTATTTCTCACTCCCTCCTCCGTACTTTCCACTCCCACCTCCGTACTTTCCACTCCCACCTCCGTACTTTCCACTCCCACCTCCGTACTTTCCACTCCCACCTCCGTACTTTCCACTCCCACACATTCCATCTCAGTACTTCCCGCTTCCACTTTTTCCATTTCACTACTTTTCTCTTCCATTATTTCCTTTTCAGCACTTCCATCTCTTTCACTTCTTTATTACCTCATCTCCACCAGAAACTCCCCTCTCATTCATCTTCTTGTCTTGCCTTTTCTCAGTTGCATTCCCTCAGTGCCCTACTCCAGAACTTCTGCTTTAATCCATTGTCCCTCTCCCTCTCTCCCCCATTTATCCTCTCCCCTACCTTCCTTATCCTCTCCCCTACCTTCTTTATCCTCTCCCTTACCTCCGCCCTCCCCACTTCCTCCTTCACAGTAAAGGTTCTCAAAAGAACTTTTTCGCATCATCTTGCGCGGGTAATTGGGTTGGCGAATTTTGCGAATGTATGGTGCTATGCCACAGCCGCGGATAAGGATCAAGGTGGTTATGAATTGACGAGATTTTCGATGATTGTGACCCTGATGGTGGATAACACCTTTTCTTATTTAACTTTATCAACTTCTGGTAAACTGCAATTATAACTTATTCGAATATTCCTGCAATATTATAATATATATATATATATATATATATATATATATATATATATATATATATATATATATATATTATATATAGTTGCAGAGGGAGCCTCAGCTCCTGGCCCCACCTCTTCACTGGTCACTCCTGGGTTCATTCGAACCTCCTTTTAAAGCTATGTATGGAGCCTGCCTTTACCACTCCATGGTCCAGGTCGCTCCACTTCCTGACAACCCTAAGGCTGAAGAAACACTTCCTAATATCCCTATGAATCATGAATATTTTCATCTTCCAGTTGTGCCCTTGTGTTCCTATTTCTCACATCTCGAACAATCTCTGTCCACCCATTCAGTTTCTCTCGGTATCTTGCAAGTTCTTATCATATCACCGCTAGTCTTTTTCCTCTAATATCATCTGGTTTACCTCCCTTAATCTCTCTACATAACCCTTAGCCCCGGAACTAGTCTCGTTGCAAACCACTGCACCTTCACCACAGCTGTACACACCAACCCCATTACAAATGATGAGTGAACGGAAACCCTGGACCTCACAAAGCAGAGCATGATAGCGTAGTAAAAGAAACCTCGGTGTGTTATAGAGATAAAGTCTCTAGAATTAAAACAGATGTCATATTCCCAGTAGAAATAAAAGTGATGAAGAAAAAGAAACTGTGGAGAGGGGTGGAAAAGGTACACTAGTAATCTGGAATCAGTGGAGCTTCAAGAAGTTGATGAGACTAAACAGAAATGAGTCAGCTGGCTACAGTCAAGACTGGAGGACCCAAAGAAGTAGCAGCAGTGTTCGATGACCCACCGTTAAATGGCTGACTCTACAGTGGAATCAGTAAAACAGTATGGCCAAAGTACAGCTACTAATCTGCAAATAAATAGATTGGAAGAGGTGAGGCAGAGTATAATCTAAGTCTGTGTAATAAAGCTCTCACTGACAAAAAGTCAAAGAGGGAGTCTATGTCGAAGGTGGGGCTGTCAGCGAGAAGACCAGATAAAGTAAGGGCGTCAGAGCAGTGACGACGCCAGAGGTAAATCCTGCGTGCTCCCTGGTAGACAGGATTGTCTATTAGGATATGGCAAACTGAAAACGGAACTTGACAATTCGCACAGAGTGGCGGTGCGAGCTTCTCCATGACATACCTGTGAGTGCGTAGGATACGAAGACGGGAGAATGTAGTCTCCCAAACATGACTGCGATGATAAGACCAGAAACCCAAACAAGGTTTGATGGAACATAATTTGTTATGAATCAACCCAGACCATCGTTGTTGCCAACGGTTGCAAAGATGTATAAAGATTACTGCAAAATAGTCTGAGAATGGAATACCCCTATGAGAAATGTGGAGGTCATGTACAAGTGAGCAGGTAGCAGAGTCTGCCTGCTCGTTGCCCTAAACATCAACATGACTGGGGACGCAGCAGAGTCTGCCTGCTCGTTGCCCTGAACATCAACATAACTGGGGACGCAACAGGAAACGATTTCTTTGCTTTTGATAGAAATGCGGCACAACCAAAGTTGTATACGAAGAAATAAGGGATGAATGGGAATCATTTTTTTTATAATGAATAAGAGAGGCGTCTAGGTACTAACGATCATACAATATTAAATTTTGAATACTATGTGGAAGTACATACTGAGGGAAGAATAGCAGATTGGATTCAGAAGAGGAAAACTTGAAGGAACAAGATAATTCCTGAATGCATTGCTGTGGGAAAGGGATGATGAATGAGATGATGGAGTACCCAGCCGAAATTGTCACGAAGCAGAAAACTTAATTCTCAGACGTCAAGAAGAAATGTTAATAAGCAAAGAGATAAAAAATAAAAGTGTAATAGCAAGAAAAAAATATAAACAGCGAGGGAAAAAAGAGAACAGAATGAGCACAAGGGACAAAAATAAGTATGCAAGGGTGAGAAAGGAAACAGTGACAGTCTGAGAATGACAGAGACACAAACCAGAGTCAAACTGAAACTAATTTACAATCACATCAGAAAAGAAACGACAGTAAAACTTCTGATAATAAGACTGTTGAAAGAAAGAGAACTCACAAGAAATAAGTCTGAGAATTGAACAAATGATTATTAAAGGTGTTCATAGCGGAAACAAGAGCCACATTACAGTGTTAAAGAAAACACAAAGGAACACTGGATACCATATTCATTACTGGGGAAGAGGCGATTTTTTTTATATATTTTTTTTTTTTTTTTTAGGGGGGGGAATGAGACATCCAAGGCAAATTGTCACAATAGATTCTCTGTGAGAGAGAGCAGAAGTACTTAACAACTAGCTAAAAGCTACAATCAGTGCATATGAGACAATTGCTAGAGATCTGGAAGACAACTAATATAGTACGAATATTTAAGAATGGGGGAGCAAGAAGCCTTAAACTACACACCATTATTACTGACATACATACCAGTGAATGTGCTAGTGAATGTGCTACAGTGAATGTGCTACAGTGAATGTGCTACAGTGGGTGAGAGAGACAAATATTATTATTTGAGAAAAGATATAAGAATGGAAAAGTGTAGCAAGTAGTGTAAAACACTACTGTTTCTAGAATATGTAAAACACTACTGTTTCTAGAATATGTAAAACACTACTGTTTCTAGTATATGTGAAACACTACTGTTTCTAGTATATGTAAAACACTACTGTTTCTAGTATATGTGAAACACTACTGTTTCTAGAATATGTAAAACACTACTGTTTCTAGTATATGTGAAACACTACTGTTTCTAGTATATGTAAAACACTACTGTTTCTAGTATATGTAAAACACTACTGTTTCTAGTATATGTAAAACACTACTGTTTCTAGTATATGTAAAACACTACTGTTTCTAGTATATGTAAAACACTACTGTTTCTAGTATATGTAAAACACTACTGTTTCTAGTATATGTAAAACACTACTGTTTCTAGTATATGTAAAACACTACTGTTTCTAGTTTATGTAAAACACTACTGTTTCTAGTTTATGTAAAACACTACTGTTTCTAGTTTATGTAAAACACTACTGTTTCTAGTATATGTGAAACACTACTGTTTCTAGTATATGTGAAACACTACTGTTTCTACTATATGTGAAACACTACTGTTTCTAGTATATGTAAAACACTACTGTTTCTAGTATATGTGAAACACTACTGTTTCTAGTATATGTGAAACACTACTGTTTCTAGTATATGTAAAACACTACTGTTTCTAGTATATGTGAAACACTACTGTTTCTAGTATATGTGAAACACTACTGTTTCTAGTATATGTGAAACACTACTGTTTCTAGTTTATGTAAAACACTACTGTTTCTAGTTTATGTAAAACACTACTGTTTCTAGTATATGTGAAACACTACTGTTTCTAGTATATGTGAAACACTACTGTTTCTAGTATATGTGAAACACTACTGTTTCTAGTATATGTGAAACACTACTGTTTCTAGTATATGTGAAACACTACTGTTTCTAGTATATGTAAAACACTACTGTTTCTAGTATATGTGAAACACTACTGTTTCTAGTATATGTGAAACACTACTGTTTCTAGTATATGTGAAACACTACTGTTTCTAGTATATGTGAAACACTACTGTTTCTAGTATATGTGAAACACTATTGTTTCTAGTATATGTAAAACACTACTGTTTCTAGTATACGTGAAACATTACTGTTTCTAGTATATGTGAAACACTACTGTTTCTAGTATATGTAAAACACTACTGTTTCTAGTATATGTAAAACACTACTGTTTCTAGTATATGTAAAACACTAGTTTCTAGTATACGTAAAACACTACTGTTTCTAGTATACGTGAAACACTACTGTTTCTAGTATATGTGAAACACTATTGTTTCTAGTATATGTGAAACACTACTGTTTCTAGTATATGTGAAACACTATTGTTTCTAGTATATGTAAAACACTACTGTTTCTAGTATATGTGAAACACTACTGTTTCTAGTATATGTAAAACACTACTGTTTCTAGTATACGTGAAACACTACTGTTTCTAGTATACGTGAAACACTACTGTTTCTAGTATATGTAAAACACTACTGTTTCTAGTATATGTGAAACACTACTTTTTCTAGTATATGTAAAACACTACTGTTTCTAGAATATGTAAAACACTACTGTTTCTAGTATATGTAAAACACTACTGTTTCTAGTATATGTAAAACACTACTGTTTCTAGTATATGTGAAACACTACTGTTTCTAGTATATGTGAAACACTACTGTTTCTAGTATATGTGAAACACTATTGTTTCTAGTATATGTAAAACACTACTGTTTCTAGTATACGTGAAACACTACTATTTCTAGTATATGTGAAACACTACTGTTTCTAGTATATGTGAAACACTACTGTTTCTAGTATATGTGAAACACTATTGTTTCTAGTATATGTAAAACACTACTGTTTCTAGTATACGTGAAACATTACTGTTTCTAGTATATGTGAAACACTACTGTTTCTAGTATATGTAAAACACTACTGTTTCTAGTATATGTAAAACACTACTGTTTCTAGTATATGTAAAACACTAGTTTCTAGTATATGTAAAACACTACTGTTTCTAGTATACGTGAAACACTACTGTTTCTAGTATATGTGAAATCCTACTGTTTCTAGTATACGTGAAACACTACTGTTTCTAGTATATGTAAAACACTAGTTTCTAGTATATGTAAAACACTATTGTTTCTAGTATACGTGAAACACTACTGTTTCTAGTATATGTGAAACACTATTGTTTCTAGTATATGTGAAACACTACTGTTTCTAGTATATGTGAAACACTATCGTTTCTAGTATATGTAAAACACTACTGTTTCTAGTATATGTGAAACACTACTGTTTCTAGTATATGTAAAACACTACTGTTTCTAGTATACGTGAAACACTACTGTTTCTAGTATATGTAAA
>WNWK01043663.1:0-15406 GCA_009830355.1 Cherax destructor | reverse complement strand
TGTGTGTGTGTGTGTGTGTGTGTGTGTGTGTGTGTGTGTGTGTGTGTGGGGTTGGGGTGTGTGTGTGTGTGGTGTGTATGTGTGGTATGTGTGTGTGTGTGTGTGTGTGTGTGTGTGTGTGTGTGTGTACTCACCTAGTTGTGGTTGCAGGGGTCGAGTCATAGCTCCTGGCTCCTCCTCTTCACTGGTCGCTACTATTACACTCTGCTCCATGAGCTTTATCACACCTCTTTTTAAAGCTATGTATGGATCCTGCCTCCACTACATCACTTCCCAGACTTTTCCACTTTCCCTGACAACTCAGTAACTGAAGAAATACTTCCTAACATCCCTGTGATTCATCTGAGTCTTCAACTTCCAACTGTGACCCCTTGTTGCTGTGTCCCATCTCTGAAACATTCTGTCTCTGTCCACCTTGTCGATTCCTCTTAGTATTTTATATGTCGTTATCATGTCCCCCTATCTCTCCTGTCTTCCAGTGTCGTCAGGCCAATTTCCTTAACCTTTCCTCGTAGGACACACCCTTAGCTCCAGAACTAGTCTTGTTGCAAACCTTTGCACTTTCTCTAGTTTCCTTACATGCTTGGCTAGGTGTGGGTTCCAAACTGGTGCTGCATACTCCAGTATGGGCCTAACGTACACAGTGTACAGGTTTCTGAATGACTCCTTATTAAGATGTCGGAATGCTGTTCTTAGGTTAGCTAGGCGCCCGTATGCTGCAGCAGTTATTTGGTTGATGGGCGCCTCAGGAGATGTGCCCAGTGTTATACTCACCCCAAGATCCTTTTCCTTGAGTGAGGTTTGCAGTCTCTGTCCCCCTAGACTGTACTCCGTTTGTGGTCTTCTTTGCCCTTCCCCAATCTTCATGACTTTGCACTTGGTGGGGTTGAACTCCAGGAGCCAGTTGCTGGACCAGGGTTGCAGGCCTGGTCCAGATCCCTTTGTAGTTCTGCCTGGTCCGATTGTGTGTGTGTGTGTGCGTGTTAGTTAGTTACCATTTTGTCCTAGGCACATGCCGATTAGACACTAGGCCTGTTGTATGTGTGTGTGTGTGTGTGTGTGTGTGTGTGTGTGTGTGTGTGTGTGTGTGTGTGTGTGTGTGTGTGTGTGTGTGTGTGTGTGTAAGGAAACACTTCGAAATGTTTCCGCCACGCAGGAAATTGAACCCGGACCCTCCGTGCGTGAAGCGAGAGCTTTAGCCACCAGGCCACCGGGGCGTGTGTTTGTGCGTGTGTATGTATGTATGTGTGTGTGTGTGTGTGTACTCACCTAGTTGTGGTTGCAGGGGTCGATTCACAGCTCCTGGCCCCACCTGTGTATGTGTTTGTGTGTGTGTGTGTGTACTCACCTATTTGTAATTGCAGGGGTCGAGTTATAGCTCCTGGTCCCGCCTCTTCACTTATTGCTACTAGGTCCTCTCTCTCCCTGCTCCA
The DNA here is from genome assembly GCA_009830355.1 of Cherax destructor. NCBI lineage: Eukaryota > Metazoa > Arthropoda > Malacostraca > Decapoda > Parastacidae > Cherax > Cherax destructor. The sequence goes on along the minus strand of WNWK01043663.1, from coordinate 13,973 downwards.
TGAGCTTTATCATACCTCGTCTTAACGCTATGTATGGTTCCTGCCTCCACTAAGTCACTTTCTAGGCTATTCCATTTCCTGACATCTCTGTGACTGAAGAAATACTTCCTAACATCCCTTTGACTCATAGAAGTCTTCAACGAAATTTGAAGACTTCTATGAGTCCAATCGCAGGAACATCCTGTCTTTGTCCACCTTGTCAATTCCTCGCAGTATTTTATGTCATTATCATGTCTCCCTAACCCTCCTGTCCTCTTGTGTCGTCAGGCCAATTTCCCTTAACCTTTCTTTGTAGGACAATCCCCTTAGCTCTGGGACTAGTCTTGTTGCAAACCTTTGCACTTTCTCTAATTTCTTGACGTGCTTGACCAGGTGTGAATTCCAAACTGGTGCTGCATACTCCAATATGGGCCTGACGAATATGGTGTACAGAGTCTTGAACGATTCCTTAGTGAGGTATTGGAATGCTATTATTGGGTTTGCCAGACGCCCATATGCTGCAGCAGTTATCTGGTTGATGTGCGCCTCAGGAGATGTGCTCAGTATTATACTCAACCCAAGATCTTTTTTCTTGGGTGAGGTTGCAGTCTTTGGCCACCTAGCCTATACTCTGTCTGCGGTCTTCTTTGCCAATCCCCGATCTTCATGATTTAGCATTTGACGGGGTTAAATTTAAGGAGCCAGTTGCTGGACCAGGCTTGTAGCCTGTCCAGGTCTCTTTGTAGCCCTGCCTGATCCTCGACCGATTTAATTCTTCTCATTAACCTCACATAATCTGCAAACAGGGACACTTCCGAGTCTATCCCTTCCGTTATGTCATTGACTTATACATATACTGGTCCTAAGACTGACCCCTGTGGAACCCTGCTCGTCACAGGCGCCCACTCTGACACCTCATCACCTAGCATGACTCGTTGTTGCCTCCCTGTCAGATATTCTCTGATCCATTGCAGTGCTTTTCCTGTTTTGCGTGCCTGATCCTCTAGGTTTTGCATTAACCTCTTGTGAGGAATTGTGTCGAAGGCCTTCTTGCAGTCCAAGAAAAGGCAGTCTATCCAACCCTCTCTCTCGTGTCTTACTTCTGTTACCTTCCCTGAAACCGTGCTGGTTGTCTTTCATAAGCTTGTATCTTTCTAGGTGCTCCACCATTCTCCTCCTGATAATCTTCTCCATGACTTTGCATACTATACACGTCAGTGACACAGGTCTGTAGTTTAGTGCCTCGTGTCTGTCTCCTTTCTTAAAAATTGGGACTACATTTGCCATCTTACATACCTCAGGTAGTTGCCCAGTTTCAATGGATGTGTTGAAGATTTTTGTTAATGGCACACACAACATCTCTGCTCCCTCTCTAAGGACTCACGGAGAGATGTTTGGTCCCACCGCCTTTGAGGTATCGAGTTCACATAGCAGCTTCTTCACCTCCTCCTCGGTTGTGTGTATTTCATCCAGCACTTGTTGGTGTACTTTCCTATTCTGAATTCCTGGAGTCCTTCCTGTCTCTACTGTAAATACTTCTTTAAATCTCATGTTGAACTCCTTACATACATCTTTGTGAGGGAAAAGTCCATAGATAGGAGTGATGAAAGTGTGAAGGTATGTAGAGTGATGGTTGAATGGTAGTTTGCTTGTTGAGGTGGGGTGAGTGTCTAGCTCTCGCTATACCCCCTTCCCCTCCTTTTCCACCCGGTGAGAGGTGTAATGCTGGGCTCCGGCCACAGGTTAAAATCACTCGACTGACCACGCTCGACCTCACTGTAAGTACTTCACAGCTGCTCGTATCTTAATTATTTTATGTTCAAGAGCTTCACTCTTTAATTTGTTTGGAGTTTCACTCATGTTTAGCAACATTCACTTCTGCTCTGTCATGCCTTGGTTTTTGGTAAAGTTATTTGTTACAGATTCACCATTTCTTTTAAAGGCCTTATGCCTACTATGTAAATTAATACTAGAGTGGTGAGTAATTCTTGTGGTTTCTTTCACAGTCCTCTGTTTCCGCACGGATCATCGGATTCAAGGCTGAGTGGGGGGCCGGCGTACTCACCAATTGAGAAACATAGTAGTTAACACCAATTCTTCACTACGTCAGTAGTTCCTAAGTCCACACTAGAAATCTCAGGCAATTGTACTTTACAAAAGGGGACAATCTTCACCAGAGTCCCTGATATCATTTGTGACATTGTGGATGTGGAAAACTGTTGGATTTTTGGGAAACATCGATACAGCAACAACAACAACACCACCACCACGGAGTCTAACATGGATTCATTGTTTCTGTGTTAACAAGATCAACACATGTAAATATCTAGCTTTGGATCAGATATATATATTTCTGTTTTCATTTTTCATTTTTCTTAAGATAGGATTATTATATTCATATTTACGTATTTATTATTTACATTTCTTTCTATTAAAATAGTGTTTATCGTTCTTGTAATCATTGTCTTTTTCTATTATACTTTTCCTAAGAAGATTGGCGACAACCTTCACAATCTTGGTCGTTTCTTGTGAACTCCCTATACCTGGAGAGAGTTCCAGGGGTCAACGCCCCTACGGCCCGGTCTGTGACCAGGCCTCATGTTGGATCAAAGCCTGATCAACCAGGCTGTTACTGCTGGCCGCACGCAGTCCAACGTACGAACCACAGCCTGGCTGGTCAGGTACCGACTTTAGGTGCCTGTCCAGTGCCTGCTTGAAGACAGCCAGGGGTTTGTTGGTAATCCCCCTGATGTATGCTGAGAGGAAGTTGAACAGTCTTGGGCCCCTGACACTTATTGTGTTGTATCTCAACGTGCTAGTGGCACCCCTGCTTTTCATTGGGGGGATATTACATCGCCTGCCGAGTCTTTTGCTTTCGTAGGGAGTGACTCTCGTGTGCAAGTTTGGTACTAATCCCTCTAGAATTTTACACGTGTATATAATAATGTCTCTCTCCCGCCTGCGTTCTAGGGAGTACAGGTTTAGGAACTTCAAGCGTTCCCAGTAATTGAGGTTGTTTATCGCAGTTATGCGTGCCGTGAAGGTTCTCTGCACATTTTCTAGGTCAGCAATTTCACCTGCCTTGAAAGGTGCAGTTAGTGTGCAGCAATATTCCAACCTAGATAGAAAAAGCAACCTGAAAAGTGTCAACATGGGCTTGGCATCCCTGGTTTTGAAGGTTCTCATTATCCATCCTGTCATTTTTCTAGCAGATGCGATTGCTACGGTGTTATGGTCCTTGAAGGTGAGATCCTCTGACATGATCACTCCCAGGTCTTTGACATTAGTTTCTCGTTCTATTGTGTGGTTGGAATTTGTTTTGTACTCCGATGAGATTTTAATTTCCTCACGTTTTCCATATCTGAGTAATTGAAATTTCTCATCATTGAACTTCATATTGTTTTCTGCAGCCCATTTAAAGATTTGGTTGATGTCTACTTGGAGTCTAGCCGTGTCTTCAACGGTGGACACTGTCATACAGATTCGGGTGTCATCTGCAAAGGAAGACACGGCACTTGGGCTTATATCCCTGTCTATGTCCGATATGAGGATGAGGAACAGGATGGGAGCGAGTACTGTGCCTTGTGGAACAGAGCTTTTCACTGTAGCCGCCTCAGACTTTACTCTGTTGACTACTACTCTTTGTGTTCTACTTGTTAGGAAATTATAGATCCATCTACCAACTTTTCCTGTTATTCCTTTATCACGCATTTTGTGTGCTATTACAAACAAACAAACAAATTTTTATTTCATTGCATTTGTACATAGATATTTGAAGTTACAATCATAAACTGAAGTGCAAGGAGAGCCACTGACATGCCATGGCATTAGGGGCAGCTTAATCTAATGACTTATAGACTATGTAATATAATATTAGAGAAATTGATTGAGTTTATTCTAGTTATATATTTGTTTAAAGTACAATATGATGATATTACATTGTAAAAATTGAGATTATATTAAGGAAAATAACATTGAGCATTTTTTAAAGTAATTTATAGTATGAGTATTTAGTTTCGGGTGGGTAGGAGGTAACATAATAGTAACATATTAGCAAAATTTAAATTATCTTATAGGAAAATAATATTGAGTATTTTTTAAAGTAATTTACAGTATGAGTATTTATTTTAGGGTGAGTCACACTTGTCAAAGGCTTTTGCAAAGTCTGTGTATATAACATCTGCATTCTGTTTGTCTTCTAGAGCATCCAGGACCTTGTCGTAGTGGTCCAGTAGTTGGGACAGACAAGAGCGACCTGCTCTAAACCCATGCTGCCCTGGGTTGTGTAATTGATGGGTATCTAGATGAGTGGCGATCTTGCTTCTTAGAACCCTTTTAAAGATTTTTTTATGATATGGGACGTTAGCGCTATTGGTCTGTAGTTCTTTGCTATTGCTTTACTGCCCCCTTTGTGGAGTGGGGTCTATTGTGTTTAGGAACTGCGGGACGACCCCAGTGTCCATGCTCCCTCTCCATAGGATGTTAAAAGCACGTGATAGGGGATTCTTGCAGTTCTTGATGAACACGGAGTTCCATGAGTCTGGGCTTGGAGCGGAGTGCATGGGCATGTCATTTATTGCCTTTTCGAAGTCATTTGGCGTCAGGGTAATGTCAGATAGGCTTGCGTCTGCCAAGTTCTGTGACACTCTCATAAAACATTCAGTGTGATTACCTGGTCTTGATTGTTGTATTCTTCCTGATGTGACTATACAACAGCTTCAGGTCAGACTTGACTTTCGCTGCTATGTTATTTTCGTACTGTCGCTGAGCTTCCCTTCTTATCTGTGCATATTTGTTTCTGGCTCTTCGGCTAATCTCTTTATTTTCCTGGGTCCTTTGTCTTATGTGCTTTTTCCATTCTTTAGTGCACTTAGTTTTTGCCTCCCTACACCTTTGGGTGAACCAAGGACTCGTTCTGGTCTTCCCATTATTTCTGTTTCCCTTGGGAACAAACCTCTCCTCTGCCTCCTTGCATTTTGTTGTCACATAGTCCATCATTTCTTTTACTGGTTTTCCTGCCAATTCTCTCTCCTACTGAACGTCTTGCAGGAAGTTCATCAAGTCTGTGTAGCCACCCCTTTTGTAGTTTGGTTTTCCCGTTCTATTCCTGCTACGCTCTCCACTTGTAGCTGAACTATGTAATCAAAGCACAGAACCACATGATCACTAGCTCCAAGGGGCCTTTCGTACGTGATATCCTTGATGTCCGAACTACTCAACTACTCAACTAGGTCCAGTCTTGCTGGATCATCCTCAACTCTCTCTCTGGTAGTGTCTCTAACATGTTGATGCATGAGGTTTTCCAGTACCACATCCATCATCTTGGCTCTCCATGATTCAGGACCCCCGTGGGGCTCCAGGTTTTCCCAGTCAATCTCCTTGTGATTGAAATCACTCATAACTAGTAACTTTGTTCTCCCCATGTGAGCTCTTCTGGCCACCTCGGCTAGTGTGTCTATCATTGCTCTGTTACTCTCGTCGTATTCTTCTCTTGGCTTCCTGTGGCGGGTTATACATTACTGCAATTACCACCTTATGGCCCTCAGACTGGATTGTTCCTATGTAGTCCCTTTTGCTCATTCCATCCATTCCTTCTATTTCCTCAAATCCCCACCAATTTTTAATGAGCAGTGCAATTCCTGCTCCCCCTCTGCTCCCTCTATCTTTCCTGAGGATTTGATATCCAGGTGGAAAGATTGCATCTGTTATCCTGGTGAGTTTCGTTTCTGTGAGTGCTATTATGTCTAGGGATGTCTCCTTTGTTCTTTCATGCCACTCCTCACATTTATTTGTTATTCCATTTGCATTTGTATACCAAACCTTCAACTTCTTTTCTAAAACTGTGGTCTATGGGGGTACGTTGGGGTTGGGGAAGCAGGAGACCTGATGAGGAACTATGGGTGGTTTCTGTGAAGGTGGAGTTTGTATTGAGGTGGGTGGGGGCATTGGGTATGGCATGTGTGTCGTGGGTTAGAATGTTTGGTTGCATTGGGGTTGTCCTGGTTGGGGGCTTCTGTAGGTGGTTGTGAGGGAGCCTGTATTTCAACTTCTTCCTGAGTCTAGGTTCTCCTGTCCATCTCCATCTTCACCTCTCTTTCCTCCTTTCGTCTTTGTACCCTCTCTTTCAGTTTCTGCCTTTCTTATCGTGTTCTATTGCAGTCGAAATACACCCTAAGGTATGCCGACATGTCCCTTAGTCTTGCTTTTTCCTGCAGGATCCTGTTTCGAGCCGATTCTGCCTTGAAATTCACTTTGATTGGCCGGATTCTTCCTCTTGCAAACTCCCCTATTCTCAGAAAATTTGCCAGCTGGGTCATGTCATCTCTATTGCTTTTTTCTCCCCTTGTCTTCTTGCTTCGTAAGTTTCCCCTTCAACTTCCTGGAGCCCATAAACAATGACTGATCTCTCCCTTTCCTTCTCCCACTTGATTTCTTTATGTATTCCTGATTCAATTTAGTTTCCTCCATTGCAGCTTTTCTTTCTTCAATCTCGTCACTACCTGTTGTTCCTGGGCCTAGTGGTCTGTCATTTTACCCTCAGCTTTCCCTGGGCACTGTTGTAGTCTGTTACGGCCTCTTCATATAGCTTAGCTCTTTCATTTTCTACAGTTCCCTTGATTGTTCCTGATGTGATCCTCTTTTTTTCTCGGGCTCCACGATGGTCTGATAGGGCATCTGCATACAGTTTCACTCCTTCATTCCCTACAGTCCCCTTGTTTGTGACTGAGGTAGCAGTTTCTGATGTCATGCCCACATTGTTCTTTAGTTCTTTAGGCTGCTTCAGATTTTTCAGTTCCTCTTCTAATCTATGTATCTTAGCTTCTGCTGCTGTGACTTGCATCTCCCACTTCCTGCTCTCTGCAGCTATTCTTTCCTCCATTTTCATGCTAAGCTCTTCTAGCTTCGTTCTTCACTCATATTCTCTTTTCATGAGCTCTGCTGCCCAATCTTTCTTCGCAGACTCATCCTCCAGTCCCCTGGCTTTCTGTCCTGCTCTCTGGCAACCAATTTTTTTTTCACTGCCCCTGAATGAAAAACTATGTATTTCTGTGTGGTTGTTTTGTGGTGTGTTTGTCTGAGTGTGTGTATGGGGGCAGAGGGAGGGAGAGGAGGAAGCTTGAGACAGTGGGGAAATGAGAGAGAGGTGGGGAAGGAGAAAGAGGGGGAATATGGGGAGAGAGAGGAGGAGGGAGAAGCAAAGGGGAGAGAGAATGGGAGAGGGAGAGGAGGGGGAAGAAGGAGGAGGGTGAGAGAGAGACGGAGGGATCTGGGAAGGGAGTGGGAGAGAGACGGGGGGAGAGTGCGGGGAAAGACTGTATGTGGCTCTGTATATGTGGGAATGTGTGGATGTGAATGTGTGTGTGTGGAACTATATGAGTGTGGGTTTATTAAGTGTGTGAAAAGTAGTAAGTGGGATTGTGTGTTATGGTGTATGAGTGTGTATGTGGAGTTTGTGTGTGACACATAGTCTACAGTGCTCCTCTACCTGACCTGACCCACACCCACTTGACCTGACCCACACCCACCTACTAGTTTATGTCTTACATAAGAACATAAGAACATAAGAAAGAAGGAACACTGCAGCAGGCCTACTGGCCCATGCGAGGCAGGTCCACGTCTCCCACCGGCTTAAGCCAATGCCCCGGCCCAGCAAGGTCAGGTTACATTCACTTAAGGAAGGAGCACTGCATCTGACCTAGTAGCACAAACTAGTCAGGTCCAACTCACGCCCACCCGCACCCACTCATATATTTATCTAGCCTATTTTTAAAACTACACAACGTTTTAGCTTCTATAACTGTAATCGGGAGTTTGTTCCACTCATCGACAACTCTATTACCAAACCAATGCTTTCCTATATCCTTCCTGAATCTGAATTTATCCCAAATTAAAGCCATTGCTGCGAGTCCTGTCAATACTAGATATTTTTAGCACGCTATTTACATCCCTTTATTTATTCCTGTTTTCCATTTATACACCTCAATCATATCCCCCTAATTCTACGCCTTTCTAGAGAGTGCAGATTCAGGGCCCTCAGTCTATCCTCATAGGAAGATTTCTGATACATGGAATCAACTTAGTCATCCTCCTTTGTACGTTTTCCAGAGCATTTATATCCATTCTGTAATACGGTGACCAAAACTGTGCAGCATAATCTAGATGAGGCCTAACCAAGGATATATAGAGTTGAAGAACAACCTGAGGACTCCAATTATTTATGCTTCTTGATATGAAGCCAAGGATTCTGTTTGCTTTATTGCGAACACTTATGCACTGCTGTCTTGGTTTTAGATTACTGCTAACCAGAACTCCTAAATCCTTTTCGCAATCAGTAGTATTAAGATCTACATTATTTAGTTTATATATGGCATGGTTATTGTCCTGTCCAATATTTAGAACTTTGCATTTATCTATATTAAACTGCATCTGCCACTTCTCCGACCACTGCATCAGTCTATTCAAATCTTTCTGGAGTGCTCTAATGTACTCATTTGAATGAATTGGACGGCCTATTTTGGTGTCATCGGCAAACTTGCTTATGTCGCTATTTATTCCCTCATCTATGTCGTTTATGTAGATTGTGAACAACTAGGGGCCCAATACTGACCCCTGTGGAACACCACTTGTGACGCTTCCCCACTCTGATTTCTCCCCATTTATGCAAACTCCTGCTGCCTATTTGTCAACCATGCCTCTATCCAGGAAAAATTTCTCCTCCTATTCCGTGTGCCTTAATTTTCCTCAATAGTCTCTGATGTGGGACTCTATCAAAGCCTTACTGAAGTCCATATACACAATATCATATTCATTACCATGATCTACCTCCTCAAATACCTTAGTGAAAAAGTTATTAAATTTGTAAGGCAGGAACGTCCTTTTGTAAAACCGTGCTGAGATTCGTTGATTAATTTATGCTTTTCAAGATGGCTGCGAATTGCCTCGGCAATTATTGATTCCATAAATTTTCCCACTATGGAGGTTAGGCTTATTGGTCTATAGTTCGAAGCTAAGGACCTGTCTCCTGCTTTGAAAATAGGTATTACATTTGCAATTTTCCACTTATCTGGCACCATGCCAGTTTGCAGTGATATGTTGAAAAGATTAGCCATAGGTTTGCTAAGCTCCTCTTTACATTCCTTTAGAACCCTTGCATACAGTTCATCAGGGCCTGGGGATTTGTTAGGTTTTAATTTATCTATTTGTCTAAGGACCATGTCACTTGTGACCCTGATCGTGCATAGTTTACTATCGTCCTGGTCTACATAATTTATTATTTCTGGAATATGTGTGTGTGATCTATGTGTGTATGTGTGTGTGTGTGTGTGTGTGTGTATGTGTGTGTGTGTGTGTGTGTGTGTATGTGTGTGTGTGTGTGTGTGTGTGTGTGTGGAACTATATGTGCGTGGGTTTATTAAGTGTGTGAAAAGTAGTAGTGAAATTGTGTGTTATGGTGTATGAGTGTGTATGTGGGGTCTGTGAGGTCACCTACAGTGCTCCTCTTTCTGGCCTGACCTGACTTACGCCTGATCTACCAGTTAATGTATTCTATGCTTCACCTGTCTGCTCGCCCTTTTCTACTAGAAATTACCAATTGCTATTCGTTACCAAGTACTTGGTATCCTAGTCATTATCGTACTATGAGAGTTGACCGTTCACAAACCGCTTGGCGGTTAGGTAATTAGAATTTACACCCGACTCCCCGAAAACCACACATAGGTGAGATGTACTTGCGATGCAGCCTGTAGCAGCCTGTAGTATCCTGTAGATTGTCCAACTTGGTGAGGTGTTCTGGCGTATATCCACTTTCGTTTCTTGTTGATATATAATATAATCTATTCACTGTATTTCTTTCACTTGTCGCATATTAATTTCACTTTAATACCTTGGGAGACACATGTGGCATCGTCGCCTGGAGCACACTAGGCCGTCCCCCTATGACCCCACCACCAGATATCAATTTGAACTTCACTTGTAAAATTGTGGCTCTCCCCGCACTTATGTGGCTCAGTGCAATTCGTAAATCACGTCAAGGGTTGTTCACTATCCTGACACACTTGATGACCCCTGCAGTATCCTTGGGTAGCCCTCGAAAACACTTAAATTCTCGGAGCACTAAAAGATGTGACCCGCGCACGCGGTGTCCCTACTGTGTGTGTGTATGTGTGTGTGTGTGTGTGTGTGTGTGTGTGTGTGTGTGAGTGTGAGTGTGTGTGTGTGTGTGTGTGTGTGAGTGTGAGTGTGTGTGTGTGTGTGTGTGTGTATGTGTGTGTGTGTGTGAGTGTGAGTGTGTGTGTGTCGTGCCAATTAAGCCGAACCATCGAGTTAGACCTATTCGGCAAGAGTGTCCTTGTAATTTGTTGTTTAAGTTATATTTTAGTGACTTGTATAATACTTGCAAATGCGGAAAAATAAAATTGTAGCAAAAAATAATAGAGAATAATTATTTTCATGCCACCACTTGGTGATGCGGTAATCGAGATAATTTGAGAAATTCTTCACTCACTTCACTTACCTCCCTTACAACCATTCCAATCATGCCGGTCCACGACCCGTTATCAAGTCTAATGCCAAAGTCTCCCTCAAGAGGCTGCACGTAGGTGAACCTGGTGAAATACATATATAACTGTGTTCAGTATTGTTATTATATGTGACACAAAACTCCCTGACACCCGTTGCACAACTTAGAATTAAAGAAAACTAATTCATCTCGTCTGGTTTTCTAATATTGTTATATTTCTATGGAAACTGAGCACTGATCTGATTGTGAGTCCACAGTTCTTTAGTTCAACGTAAAAAGCAACAAAACAATAACAAAGAACGATTGACTGATTTCACTGTCGTACCACACATACCGCAAGAATTTTAAGAAGCAAAATTGCTAACCACAAGGACAAAGAATAATTACACAATCTAAATCAGAATAACTGTAAACAACACCTAGTCCTGCTTCAATCAACAAACGGACCATTACGACTTAATCTAAGATACACTGGAAAACAAACAAAATGTAAATTTAGTATACACAGACATTGCGATCATAGAGTAATATTTCACAAAATTCTAGACGAACAACTGTAAAAGTGGGCAGATGGATTTTTCACTTGTGTCATATAGAAACTAAGAGTAAGAATTAACAGCGAAAAGTCAGTACTTGTCACAATGGAAACCCTTGTTACCTTAGAACAGTACCTCTCTCCCATCGTTATTCTCATCACCATATACGATAAAGGAAGGAACATGTATCGTAGACCTTATAATATTTCATAAAGGAAAGTAGAATTTGAATTAAAAACATTTGAAAACAGTGCAAACGTACAGGCAGATATTAAACAGTTCTTCAATTGGGTTGAGAAAAAAATATGGTGCTCACTGAAGACAAATTTCACTTACTATCAGTTACTATTTATCAGGTTTTCTCTGATCCATTGCACTGCCTTCCCTGTTATCCCTGCCTGGTCCTCCAGCTTTTTCACTAATCTCTTGTGTGGAACTGTGTCAAAAGCCTTCTTACAATCAAAAAAGCAAATCTACCCACCCCTCTCTCTCTTGTGTTACTGCTGTCACCCTGTCATAGAACTCCAGGAGTTTTGTAACGCAGGATTTCCCATCCCTGAAACCATGCTGGCTGTCGTTGATAAGCTCATTCCTTTCTAGGTGCTCCACCACTCTTCTGCTAACCTTCTCCATGACTTTGCATACCATACATGTCACTGAAACTGGTTCGTTGTTTAATGCCTCGTGTCTGTCATCTTTTTTTTAAAATTGGGACTACATTTGCAGTCTTTCATACCTCAGGTAGTCGCTCGGGTTCGATAGATGTGTTGAACATTGTAGGAAGTGGTACACATAGCACCTCTGCTCCCTCTCTCAGGACCCATTGAGAGATGTTATCCAGCTCCATCGCCTTTGAGGTATCTAGCTCGCTTAGCAGCCTCTTCACTTCTTCCTCGGATGTATGTATTGTGTCCAACACTTGATGGTGTACCCTACCTCTTCGTCTTTCTGGAGTCCCGTCTGTCTCCTCTGTGAACAGAGCTCCTAACATACTTCACTGTCGTTTTTTGTGACCTCCCCTCCTTCCTTCCTCAGCCTGATTACCTGGTCCTTGACTGATGTTTTCCTCCTGATGTGGCTGTACAACAGCTTCAGGTCAGATTTGCCTTTCGCTGCTATGTCATTTTCGTATTGTCGATGGGCCTCCGTTCTTAACTGTGTATATTCATTTCTGGTTCTACTTCTGCTCTCCTTATTCTCCTGGGTCATTTGCCTTCAAAACTTCTTCCATTCTGTAGCACATTTGGTTTTGGCCTCTCTACACCTTTGGGTGAACCAAGGGCTCATCCTGGCTTTCTCATTATTTGTTACCCTTGGGTACAATCCTTTCCTCAGCTTCTTTGCGTATTGTTGTCATCTTCCATTATCTCGTTTACTGACTTCCCTGCCAGTTCTCTGTCCCTCTGAACCCCGTGCAGGATATTCTTCATGCCTGTTTAGTCCCCTCTCTTGTAGTTTGGCTTCATTCGTTCTACCCTTCCTGCTTCCCTCTCCACTTCTAACTCTACTATGTATTCGAAGCTCAGAACCACGTGATCACCCGCGCTGAGGGGTCGTTCAAAAATATATATATATATATATATATATATATATATATATATATATATATATATGTAGTGCCGATTAGGTAAAACTTGCGATTTTTGGCTTAAATAGCAACGCTCACCTTGCCATATAGGACAAGTGAAAATTTGTGTATGCAATAATTTCGCCAAAATCATTCTGAACATAACGAAAAAAATATATTTCATTGTGTTTGTTTATTATTAAGTTAATGTTAACGTATCTAAAATATATTTAGTTGGGTTAGGCTAAATTAAATTGCGCTTGTTGTAATAAGGTTAGGTAGGTTTTCAAAGTTTCTCTTGGTACAAAATTATAAATTCTTACATTAACATAAATGAAAAAATAAAATCTTTAAACGTATAAGAAAAATTTTAGAAAGGACTTAATTTTCGATGAGTTCTTTTACCAGTTTTTTCCTAATCGGCACGACAAATAAATATATATATATATATATATATATATATATATATATATATATATATATGTCTCCGATTAGGTAAAACTTCGATTTTGGCTTAAATAGAACGCTCACCTTGCCATATAAGACAAGTGAAAATTTGTGTACAATAATTTCCAAAAATCATTCTGAACCTAAAGAAAAAATATATTTCATTGTGTTTGTTTATTATTAAATTATTGTTAACTATCTAAAAATATTTAGTATTGTTAGGCTAAATTAAATTACTTGTTGTAATAAGGTTAGGTAATTTTCAAAGTTTCTCTTCGTACAAAATTATAAATTCTTACATTAACATAAATGAAAATATATATCTCTAAACATAAGAGAAAATTTTAGAAAGGACTTAATTTTAGATGAGTTCTTGTAAGTGACCAGTTTTCCAATCGGCACGACATATATATATATAGGGTTGCCTGCCGCCACCCCCCCCCCGGCAATACTATTAAACAAAAGATAAAGCGTCCAAACCATAACCGGTGGGGTTCGAACCCGCGGTCGAGAGTTCAAAATATATATATATATATATATATATATATATATATATATATATATATATATATATATATATATATATATATATATATATATATATATATAATGTATTATATATATATATATATATATATATATATATATATATATATATATATATATATATATATATATATATATATATATATATATATATATATATATGCAAAAAGATCACAGTAAACAGGTGAGCGCTTAGTAAGGGGATGGTATATAGCTCAATGTTAAACAAAATATTCCCAATTGCCCTCAAAGATTTTTTTTAAATCTTATGATTCACTTTTGAATAATAAAAATTTGCTCTTACTAAAGGATAAAATTAATGCAATTGTAATTATGAAAGAAACCGATTCCAAGATAAAATGAATAACCTCCTAGATGA
>WNWK01043662.1:0-15406 GCA_009830355.1 Cherax destructor | reverse complement strand
CCCCAAACAAATGTGAGTACACACAAATTTTTTCCCCACCCCCATCCCCTTTGATTAACACCTACACAGAGTCTTTCTTGAAGTCGGCTTGTGCCACTCCGTGGAACTCTACGGAACATGAACCAGGTTTTCACCACTGCAACTTATAGTACGGGGGTCTGCCTTTACTGGCGGGGAACCCTAACCTAACATGCACGTAGATGTTTTTGCTTCTGTGCACACACACACACACACACACACACACACACACACACACACACACATACACACACACACACACAAAAACCCCCCCACACACACACACACACACAAAAAAAAGTTATGGCTTTTCTGTTTCGTGCTGGGGAAACTCCTCTCATTTTGAAAAAAACACCTCGTGTGATTTTGGGGTTTTTTTTTTTTTTTAGTGTGTGTTGTGTGTGTGTTTTGTGTGTGTGTGTGTGTGTGTGTGTGTGATCACGAAAAGTAATCCCATATTAGATAGTCTTCTAACATAATCATTTTTTTTATAGTCACGAAAGTGCTGGCTGTATGGTCATACATCGCCTTCAGAATTACAGGTTATTAGACAAGATTTTTAAAAAAGTGACGAATGTCTACAATTTCATTAATCAGAAGTTCATCATCAACATCGGGGCCCGTCACTGAGGTTCCAGCATGACATCAACACAAACATGACTCTTGATAACTTCCCATCTTAAAAGTATCTACATTTGTTGTCTGGGGTTGGATAGTGGATCAGAGGATAAACAGATAAATTAGTTTTAACACCTTTTGTAATAATTTTCAAACATAGGTCTAAAATATTATATAAATTGAATTGCATATTTAAATTCATTACTTGATGAGGAAGAAGAGAGCCCCCCCCCCACACACACACACACACACACACACACACACACACACACACACACACACACACACACATACTTGGGAAGATTTGTGGAGACAATCCCCATATTTAAGAAGAGGATGATAAGGCTCCGGCGAAGGGGGAGAGACCCAGTAGCGGCCATAAAAAGGCGGGGGCCCGGAGCTATGACTGACTAGGTGAGTACAACTAGGTATACACACACACACACTATTTCTAAAGCACTTTCATATGTCTGGTTAATTTTTTTGAGATGTACTGTGCAGGAAGGAAGTTTTGCTGTATCAAGATCCCAAGATGTTTCTGTGTCTGACAGGGAAAGTATATAAATGGTTCAAGGGAAATTTTCCCAACATTTTCATGTCATATGCAAAAAAAATGGTGAAGATCTGAAGGAGTTTTAGGTAATCAGTCCCTCAGCTTTGAGTCGATTTAATAGCCCCTCAATATTGAAAAGAATACAGATATAAGGTCTATTTCAAAGACAGGCAAAACCTATAGACTATCCTACTTTACAGTGGATTTGACCAAGGATATCGCCTACGACTGTTACCTCACCGTCTAAATATATAAGCCATTTCTACGACGTGTCGTAACAAAGTTAGTAGTGAACCGAACACACAGAGAAATCCTGAGAACATAACCATCCAGGCAGCTGACATAAGCAGTCCATCACCCAAAGTAAATAGAATCTTACTTTAGGGGTGATGGGCTGCTTATGTCAGCCGCCTTTGGGAGAGAATCCCCATGTCAGCCGCCTTTAGGGGGGATGAACGCCATGTCAGCCGCCTTTAGGGGGATGGACTGCATGTCAGCCCCCAGGGGTGATGAACTGCCTATGTCAGGCCTTTTGGGGGAAAAAACCCCCACACCCCTTTGGGGGGGGACTGCATGTCAGCCGCCTTTAGGGGGGATGGTCTGCTTAGTCAGCCGCCTTTGGGGGGATGAACTGCCCCTTTCCAGCCGCCTTTAGGGGGGATGGACTACTTATGTCAGCCGCCTTTAGGGGATGGGCGCCTATGTCAGCCGCCTTTTTGGGGATGGCGCCTTGTCAGCCGCCTTTAGGGGTGATGGTTTTCCTGTCAGGGCCTTTAGGGGGGATGGACTACTTTTGTCAGCGCCTTTAGGGGTGATGGACTAATACCCCCTGTCTACTTCCTTCTGCATTAGACTAAAGTCCATCTCCTAACCATGGGGTTAATACAACGTATTGGAAATCAAAATAATTATTGATGGACGAAGTAAATTTTAAAATATGATCATTTCCAATGAAAAAGAATAGTAAATTTTTTTTTTTTATTCTGAAACTCCGAAAACAAACATGGCAGGATATAGTCGGGTAAATTACCCTTTTATTGTAAAATGTTTTTGGTAATTTAAAAATTGACCAAAGGAATTAAATATTCGTCAAATTTTTAGAGCAATATTTCAAGCACAGCTGAACTTTAAACTTATATTTTTTTTAACCGATATTTGAAGCCTTGATCTGACGGATGTGTACTAATTATACTTACCAACTTTAGTAAAAACATGTACAGGGGGGGGGGGTTGGTTGTTGAACTCATGGCGAACGGCCTGGTTTACGACTCTCCCGCCATGGGGTTTTAATCCCTCCCACCGTGATTTGTTTCAATAATAATAATAATAATAATAATAATAATAATAATAATAATAATAATAATAATAATAATAATAACAACTTTATTTCTACAATTACAAGTTATACAGACCATAGTTAACATCAGTGACATACTACTATATAGAAAGACCCTTGTTACGAGAGCATTTAGCAAATTAGCTCAATTTTATCTCAGGATGCGACCCACACCAGTCCATTAACACACAGGTACCTATTACTGATGGTGAACACTGGACAGCACGTGTCTTATGGAAACACGTCCCTAATGTTTTCCAGTGCACGGGATCGACCCCGGGCCTCAGTGTTTAGCTGAGTGCCCTAGCCATCAAGCTACGGGACATCTCAATTGTGGTATCAGATTTCTGAGTCGGGTTCACAAGTAAAGCCTCGTTTCTCACATGGAACTTAAATTGCTATTATATTTGGTCTAAAATACTGGAGTCCGTAACTCGTTAAGGTCTTCAGTTATATTCCCCGGAGGTTTGTCAACTTTAAATTACCGGCAGAAATTCAGCCGAAATTGCATATTAGACTACTTGTAGTTATGGATTCAGTTGGTTAATTAACAAATGTGCAACACTTGAGTATCTTTATTGATGAAACTTTCGCCACACAGTGGCTTCACAGTCCATACAAGAAGAATGGTGAAGAACAGGAGGAGTTTGAGGTAATCAGTCCCTCAGCCTTGAGTCGATGTAATCAGTCCATCAATCTTGGATAGAATAAAATATGTGCGAAGAAGTGGCTTATATACTGTAGCCAAGTGTTGCACATGTGTTCAATTTACCAACCTGTCGGTTCTCTGAACCATTCATCTACATGGAGTTTTTAAATAAAATTTCGTTCAGACAGAATGCTGGAAGGTGGAGATAGATATCGATTAACACGATTGAAACAAATCACGGTTGGGTGGGGTTAGAACCCATGGCGCCCGTACCGTAGTTTGATATGTTTGGGGATTTAAAAATCCCATTGTTTGGGCGAAAGTTGCAGTTGTATCTCTTTTTCCCATCGTATTGGTATTTTATACCTTTTCTCTATATCGTGTCAGATACGGCAATAATAGTGAATCCATCATATAGAGAATACATTGACCATTTAAAAAATTTTTTCACCGCAGTAAACTCATTTTTCATGTGACTGTATCCAAGAAATAAACAATCATTCTAAGATCCCTCTATCTCAAATCACCAAAAATTAAACACCTCCTTCTCTCTCCACAACAGCTGGCACCTACCTGGAGTGTGCAACAGCAGGCACCTACCTTGAGTGTGCAACAGCTGGCACCTACCTTGAGTGTGCAAGGATAGCAACAGTGCAACAGGAGAAGCTCTTCTATGTCAGGACACTAGGGACGGCACTCAGGGTAACTGGGGACACGAATCGGCAAAATTATACGCAGCAGAGTCATAAGAATGGAAGAACACTGCAGTAGGCCTACTGGCCCATACAGGAAGTCCTTCTAAAAAAGGGAGATTTTTTTCGAAACAGGCAAGTCATTTTCAAAACAAGTCACCACAGCTAATATCTAGCAGAAAATCAAGCTCACCAGACAACTACAAGTTTTGCAAAAACAGTCACTGGAAAAATATTGAAAACCTGTTATCTCTCGTCTAGCATAGAAACCGAAGCCCTCAGCTTAGGCCTCAAATTTGCTACAGGAATCAAAAAACCAAAAAATACCTCCACTTCATCGCTAAAAACTACAGATACAATGACCGACTTTAAAAAAGGTTATCTTTTGCATCATTTCAGGGGCCCATCTTAAACACAGACCCCCAGCCCCACTGACGCTACATCACCTCACCAAAATTGAGCAGAAGACGGAGATTAGAGCACCACTGCGGATAAATGTGGTGGGCGCTATACGATCACTAAAACACAGGGTAAAAATATCAACAGACCCAGACACCCATAAACCCCCCCCAAAACCAAGTGGAAAGTAACCAAACTTTCCATGCAAGACTCCCCTCATTCTAGAGGACTCAAAAAAGGGAAAGAAATTCCTGCATACCTTCCCCAGCAACTCTAGACCCCGGAAGTCCAGCCTGACGAACCCCTTGGGCCGGGAAATTCATTAATATTTTGGAATAGGTAGTGACTCCCATAATTTCTCGGGGATTCAAAAAAACATCTATCTAAACTTTGGTACAATCAGCGAGACATCCTGAACACCTTGTTTTCCCCAAAACCCGCTTCACTAACATTAATGTTTGGAAAAGAAAGTTTATAGTTCACATGACATCCTCTTTTAAAAACCCAAACACCACAACACAACCCATTGATCCCCCGGGGCCGGGAAAAATTGACGACCCCTGCCCTTCCTGTTCCAGGGAGCGATTTCATAAACCTTGTTGAAATTTATTTTGGGTTTTTACATGTTTCTTTGAAAATTATCAGTTTTTTGACCACGAATGTGAGAAGTTGTACGATTTCTCACATCATGATATCAAAACTAAAATGGCGTAATAAAGTTTTTTCGCGTTCCCATCTGCGGGTGTTTTCCCCGGGAGGAAAAAAGTTTTTATCGAGCAAATGGTCTGAATTTCCCCAAAATCCCCCTTCACCAGAGATTGCAGACCCCGGGAAATTTTGCATCCTAAACTCAACTATACATAAAACTGAAATAAAAAAATTTCCTGTACAACTCAGTACCAAACATATCTCTTAATATTTTTCAGCCCCGAATTCCAAATATCACCTCTACATCCAGCAAACAATGATATTACTGAAGGACACCAAAAGGGTTTCAACCCTTTACAGGTGTACGGGGGAGACATCCAGAGACCCTAAACACGTACCCAGAGACCTCCAAACACGTCCTTCAACAGAATACGCCAGCAGAAGGGATGATTGGGGACCCGCCTGGTTTAACACCGATACTCCCACAACGAGATTAATTTGAGCGTCCCCATGCCATAAGAACAACAGGAGATCCGAAACCCGCCCAAAAAATTTAAAATTTTTAGAACCCAAATTGAAAAACCTGTATAAAACCAACCCCCAACCAAGAAATTTAACGACTGATTTGGGATTAAAAAACCCCTTAAAACGAAAAAATCCTTAATACCCTTTAACGCCATTTCAAAAAAACAGAGAAAGGGTTTATCATCTCTGTAAGAAATTTTCCCTAAAAATTCCCCCCATCAAAAAGCACATTAAAATATTAACCCTGACCCAGAAAAAACTAACGTGTCAATTCATTAAAGAGGAAAAACGGGGAAGATGGGGTTTTGAGGAATGAGTGCCCAGCCGGGAGATGATGTGCAAGGTCTGAAAGAAATATCAACCACTTTTTTTTCAACAATTCTATTTATCAACTGGTTTTCAAACAGACAGGGTTTCTTCGTTCTGTTTTTGGCCTTTTTTCTCTTAGTTCCCTTGTTAAAAAAACAAAGGGCAAATCGGGGAAAACTTTTTTTTTTTAAAAGGGAAAAACAGCCTTTTGACTTTTACCCTTAGTTTTGTTTTTCAATGCTTTTTTCTTTTTTTGCCCTCTTCCCCTTCCCCCCCTTTTTTTCCCCCCCTTTTCCCCCTTCTTTCTCCCCCCATTTTGGCAAAAAACCTTTAAAAATATTTATTTTTTTAAAAACATTTTAAAAAAGCACAACAGCCATGGAATTGATATGCAAATCACGAGTAAATGGGGGAGGGCGCTGCACAGGGCTTTTAAGTCATCCAATCTGAAATTTTTCCCAAAGGGGGGAAAACCCTCTAAAAAAGGCCCCTTTCAAACCCCCGCAAAAAAAAGATTTTGCAACTTTGGGGAATCTTCTGGTAACCCCCGCCATGGCCCCCATCCGGTACCGTCTATAGATTCCGGTTTCGGGGTTTTTAAACCATTTACATGACATCAGTTAGTAAAAGCCAAGTTGCAGTGCTTCTCCTGGTAAGTCTCCACTGATCACCAGAAGTATTACTGCCGAGGGCCCCCCCGTCAAAAATTTTAATAAATTTAAATATATTTTTAAAATATATAAATATATATATATATATATATATATATATATATATATATATATATATATATATATATATATATGCCCTTTTTCACATAATAAATTTAAAACCCCAGACGTACGCATTTTTCCGTCTCTCTTTTTTTTCCTTCTTTTTCCCTTTTTCCCCTCTTCCTTTTTTTCCCCCCCCCCTTTTTTTTTTTTCAACACCTTTAACAAAATAAAAGATTGTACCAAAATTTTAATGGGAAACAATAGACGTTCAAAAAAACATTGAAATTTTGTAACATGGATTGAGTAAAAACGGGCACCCGCTATTTCAGGAGAGAGAGAGAGAGAGAGAGAGAGAGAGAGAGAGAGAGAGAGAGAGAGAGAGAGAGAGAGAGAGAGAGAGAGAGAGAGAGAGAGAAAAGAAAAGGAGAAAAAAGGGAGAAAAGGAGAGAGAGAGAAAAGGAGAGAGAGAAAGGGGGGGGGGGGGGGGGGGGGGGGGGGGGGGGGGGGGGGTTTTCTTCCCAGAGGCATTTGTGGGAAACCGGGGAACCTTTTCCCACTAACTTTATCTTGTCCCTCTCCCCTACCTTTTTTCTTCCTTTTTTTTGTCTTCCCTCCATCCTTCACCCCCTTTTTCCTTACCTGGTTTCTTCCTTCTCTCCCCCCTTTCCCCTCCCTCCTTCCTCCTTTCTCCTCCTATTTTCCCTCCATCCCTCTCCCTCTCTCTCTTTTTTTTATTTCCTACCTCGGTCGTGAAACATCATTATTAAACTACTTAAACTAAATATATTTCAAGATGTGTCCGGTAGCGGGATTAAAGGATCCCAAACCATAACCCCAGCTTCCCCTCAATGAACACGACGGGAATAGTAGAGGGGCAACGAAATGCTGTTAAATATTAGTGTGAAGATTTGAGAGGAACAAAAAATTTTAAAAGTCGTCACATGGAAACAAAAAAATCCCAATTAAAAGGGAAATTTAAATAACAGCCCAAATCTATTGGGCCTTTTCAAAGATCCCAAAAAAGGCCAATGTCCTAAAAGACACAAGCACGTTGCTTAAGCCCTCAGGTATCGATAAAAAACAGCATTTCAAGGGAAACCAACAACCAACAATCATAAACCGGTCGGGGGAAGGCGAGGGAGCGTCAATTTTCGGGGAGATCAATGGCTTGTGTAGGTACCTCAAAAAAGCCAATGATCTCAAGGGGGTTGTTGGGGGAGGACTATGTATTTTTTTTGGGTGGTATCTCGCCCGGGGAGCTAAAGATGTATGCACGAGGCCTGCAGTCTCTGATGAAATAACGAGAAACTCACTGGCAGATAGGGGGGTGGTCATCTATGATTCCACTTTACCCTCCCCCCCTTAAGTTCCATAGTTTTAACTGAAAAAGGAGAAACGTAGGAAAACCCCAGATACGCTACTTTTAGTTTTAGGCGCGGCGAGTACATGGGGACATGTTGGTTGGAGGTTTCAAGATTTTGAAACACAGTTCATTATGATTTGGAGGATAACATCGAGGAAAGGTAGAACGTTTGGAGCGACGATGAATTGCCAGGCGTTGAGTAGGGTCAAAAAAACCGGCAGGGGCCCAGGGGAACAATAGCAAACCTTCCCTTCAAAATAAAACCCCTTTAATGGGTTCGCCAGGACAGAGTTTTGGGTCATCCGATAAGTGACCTAAAGTCTTCTGAAAGTATCTTCAAAAGAGAAACATTTTAAGCCTGGAACGAGGAGGTCGATAGTTATGCTGTTGGTATTCAAAAAAAGAGTCAGTCTGGGGGAGAGCCAGATGTAACATCCTCATCACGCAGCAGAATTATGGGGACATAAACACGTTTTCCTTTAGGAAGGAGAATGGGGGAGGGGGGGGGGGGTTTCTCAATGTTGTTGTAAACATCCTTGAAAAAGATAACAGACCACCTTTCCATCTTGATCAAATTTGATGACATCACACCCCCCCGGGGGAAAGACCCCCTTACGGGAATAGCGCTCCCCGGGATAATAAAAATAAAATTATTAAATAAAAATCCAAATTAAAAAAAATGACCAAATAAAAACTTTCACACTTATTTTAAGCATCTCAAAATTTTTCCCAGTTGCGAGAATGTCGAGAGCTGAATCAATATATATATCCTCAGCTAATTGTTTACTGGTGCCCCGGATTTTTTCAATCATCCGAATTATTAAAGAATAAAAAGGCACAATACCGTGACTGGAAAAAAAACAAAAAACCCCCACACAGGAGAGTCTAATTTTGGGAACTTTTTCGGTACGACTGAACATTACCCAGCCAACATAGCAATGACCAAATCAGACCGAAACGTTGTTATAAGATTCACTTCCCATGGGGGTTATTTGTGAAAGTTTTGATATGTAAATTAAAAACTATACTAATACAAGACGAGAACGGGTAAGAATTTCCTAAGTTCCCTTGTGGTAAATTTTATAAATGTGTTTTCTTTTTTGGAGGGATAAAGATACCCCCGGCGTATTGCCTTATTTTTTTTTCATATTTAAAAAAACCCCTTTGAATACCAACACGGCAGATACAGGTTCAAAAATCACCACGCACATTACCCCCGGGGGAAACACCGACATTAACCAAGAGCATTTCACTGATAGTTTATCAATGCAAAAGAAGGTTAGTTCCTGACCATCATAAGGAGAAATATCACCTTCTTGTAAGGAATTTTTTTAAACAGACGATGTTTATCATGAGAGCCACTAGAGGGACAGAAGCGATGTTTACTTTCAGGCGGAATGGAACATTCATGGAATGGTTAAATAGTTTTACAGAATGGGGTTATAACATTCCGGGGGGAAAACCCCCCTCTCAACGATCATCTTTATTTTGAAAGGGGAAAACATTCCCGTGGGAATGTTGGTAGTCGAAAATATTAAAGGAAGGGTTTAAAAGATTGCATACACCTGGCCGGGGCAGGTATTGTTGATTTTTGGGGTTGATGAATTATTAAGAATATAATTTTTTAAAACGTCTTAAAATTTGGAAGGGCTTTCCGATGTTTTTTTAATTATAGCAGCCATATGAATATTATTATACCTAAACGTCTGTTTATTTACGAATAAAAACCCATAATATTATATATCAAACCGATGTTTGTAAATATCGGGTTTGTCTATAATGCCATAATATTGTACTAATTCAAATGATGTTTCTAAAAATGATAGTAAAAATTTTTTATCATTATGTTTCTGTCTCGTTACTACTTTTACAACTGAGTTAACATTCAAATGAGGTTCATTTTTGTAGTTATCTCCCCTGGGGGGTGGAGAAGCACTTTCCCCCGTAAGCCATTTTCGTAAGAGGGGGCTAAATGTCGCCGCACTGAGATAAAAGGACGGGTTATGGAATACGGGGGTTACTTTTTCGTATCGGTAGCGACGGAAAATATCCTTTTATTTACATTTAACATTTTTTTTATTTACATTTTGCTTAACTGTCGGAGTACGACATGACGGAGACCGAAAGGAGGAGGAGGAGGAGGAGGAGGAAGATAAATTATGCGCATCGAGTTGTCTGTAGTGGCAGACATAAGAAGGGCAAAGAATTCCCCAATTGGGAATGGTTTTTGTCTGAGCTAGATGATATTCAACAGTTTCTCACACGGGGGGGGGGGGAGGAGGAAGCAAGGGAGAGGAGGAGGATAGAAGGGGGAGGAGGAGGATAGCAAGGGAGAGGAGGAGGATAGCAAAAAGGGGGAGAGGAGGAGGATAGCAAGGGGGAGGAGGAGGGATAGCAAAAAGGGGGGAGAGGAGGAGGATAAAAAAAAAGGGGGAGAGGAGGAGGATAGCAAAAAAAAAAAGGAGAAGGGGGAGGAGGATAAAAAAAAAAAAAGGGAAAGGGGGGGAGGAGGAAGAAGGGAGAGGGGGGGAGGATAGCAAGGGGGAGGAGGGGGATAAAAAAAATGCATACACCTATTTACTAGGACTCTGTCTGTCCTCCCGGACCAGAAGCTCCAGCTGTGGGTCATTATATGACTAAGACCCCGCAGGAAAAAACTTGTCCTATTTTCCCGACAAACATTTAATTTCCTACTTACCTGCTATATTTAATATGTCCTTCCCCTCCCCCCAAAGTGACACAGTTAGGACTCGTTTTTGGAAAACTGAATCATACACACGTGGGCACTAACACGTGGAATAACACACGTGGAAACATACCCCGTGGACACTACACACGTAGACACATACACACGTGGACATCATACACACGTGGGCATCATACACACGGGGACATCATAAAACGTAGAACATAAAGTAGACATCATAAAACGTGGGCATCATACACGGGGCATCATAAAACGTGGGCATCATACACAGTGGGCATCATACACATGGACATCAACACACGGGGCATATAACCATAAACATACCCGGAATTTTCCAAAATATAAAATGGGGGCGTATTTTTTTTTCCCGGTTAGGTTAAAAGATATATAAAAAAATACTGACCCTTGTTTATTGCGCCCACAGGTAGTGAAAATTGGTTTTTATAACTTCCAAGAACCGAAAGATAATGAATTAAATTTTAAAAAACCAACCTATCCCAAATTTTTTGTTTTCGATAAAAGAAGGGCAAAAAAAAAAAAACTCTAATAATAATAATGACGATAAACTTTATTAAACAATAACCAACTGTTTTCCGAACCGAAAAGGTCCACGTTTTTCAGACAAACATATTGATATTTAAACGTCAGAAACAGTAATTTGTTTTCCCGACCCATACAGTCTCTGTCTGTCAGTCTGTATTTTTTTTTAACCAATGACGTAATCCTTACTTAAATTTAACTTTTTAATTATATATGCTTAATTTAAGGTTCCTTATTATAAAATTAATATATATATATATATTTAAAAAGGTTTGGGGACAGCAAACCCCCCAGGAGGTACACCATCCTGCCAGGTACGTGAAACAGAAACCTGAAACTGTTTTACAGATGGTAGGATTGCTGGTGTCTTTTTTTTGTCCTAAACATGCAAGATTTCAGGTACGTCTTGCTACTTTACTTACACTTAGGTCACACACGCAAACATGTACACGTTTTTGTTTCACCTCATCGAGTTTTTGATTTTATCTTTAGTTCTTGTTCTTATTGCTTTTCCCTTTTATATCCATAAGGGAATAAGAATCTTTTCCAACATGGGAAAAAGGGGCAACTAAAATGCCGAGAACAAGGGATAACCCTTTTTCCCGATAGCTTACTAAAAGAAGAAGAAGAAACCGCAAAGTGGGATGTTTGAATGTGGGGGATGTTGTGCGAAGATAAGAAAGAGATGATTGTAGATGTTAAGAATGAAAAAAAGCTGGATGTCCTGGCTTTAATGAGACAAAGCTGAAGGGGGAGGAGTTTAGTGGGGAGAAATAAATGGGGTTAGATCAGGGGTTTTAAATAGAGTTAGAGCAAAAAAGGAGGGGAATAAGTTGAATAATCAGTTTTCAGGAAAGAAGGGAAATAAATGATAAACCAAATTTTGGGGTAAAATAAAGGTTGGATTTAAAAGGGGGTTTTAGTAAGGTTTTTGCACCGGGGAAGAGAGAAGGTAGAGGAGAGAGAGAGATTTTGGGGAAAAGTTGAGGAGGGTGGGGAGTTTTTAACCAAGTGAGAATTGGTTGGGGGCTTTTAAAGCTAAAGTGGGGAAAAAAAGTTTTGGGGAGTAGAGGTAAATTTGGTGTGCCAGGGGGAAATGGGGAACCAAATTTAGCTATTTTAAAAAGAAGTTTTAATAATAATACATATTTTTTGAAAAAAAAGGATAAATAAATAAAAGGTATGATATAACGTAAGGAAAGTAGTTTGTTGATTATGGGGGATAAAAAGGTTGATGAGAGGCTTCAGGATGTAATGTTTATAGAGGGGCAAGGGTATATAAATATTTTTGCACAGTTAGAGTAAAAAGGAGATGGGACAAAAGAAAATGGCAACAGCAAGTAAAGAGAGGTAAAAAAGTATAAACAAGGGAGGAAAGGGGTTTTGGATATAAGCAACTATTGGCAGAAAGGGGGGCATGCAAGTAGGAGAGGGGGGTTGAAGAGAGTTGGGGTAGTTTTTAAAAAGCAGTATTAGAATGGGGGCAGAAGGGAATAGGAGGGTGGGGGAGGGGGAAAGAGGAGTGAGGGGGAATGAAGAAGTAAAGGGTGTGATAAAAAAAGAAAAAGGTAGCTTTGGGGGCTTTTCAAAAAAGAAGGTTATAAAGAGCAGAGAATGGAGAGTAAAAAAAGGTGAAGAGAGTGGTGAGAGAGTGCAAAAGAAGAGGATGAAAGAATGGGGGAGGCCTTAAGAAATTTTTTTAAAAAAAGAAAATTTTTTTGGGGGAGATAAAAATTTGAAAAAAGGGAAGAATGGATTTTTTATTAAAAAAGAGAGGGGTTATGATGGGGAGCTGGGGTTGGGGGATGGCGGAAATTTTGAGGGAAATTTTTTTAAAAGCGATGAAAAAAAGGGGGCGGAATTTGATGACGGCCGGAGGTCAACACGAGGGGGAAGAAGAGCAGGGGTTTAGTGGGGGAGGGGTGAGGCACGGAATGAAAGGGGGTAAAGCAGCTGAATTGACGGGAATCGAAAAAATGTTAAAAGCAGGGAGGGATATAGTGCTGGAGTGGTTGGTATTTTTTTTTAATAAATGATGAAAAGGGGAAGGACCTAGGGGTGGGCAGAGAGATGATAGTTCTTTTTTTATAAAGGAAGGAAAAAAGAGAGGGAAAAATTAAGGGAAAAGTTTATGAGATACCAGGTGTGTACAGGGTTATTATTGAAAGAATTAAGGGGAAGACAAAAAGATTCAGATGAGCAAGGAGGTTTAGAGTGGGGAGGGGAGATATGTTTACAGTGAAGCATATATTTGAACAGATTTAGATAAAGGTAGAGAAGTTTTTTTGTTTATGGATTTAGAAAAAGGGATATGATAGAGGGAAAGGGGGGCAATGTGGGAAATGTTGCAAAAGGAATAGGTAGTAAGTTACTGAACAAAAAGTTTTTTTTGAGGGTAGGAGGGCCCGGGGAGGGGGGTGGGGGGGAGGGGGCATCCGGAAAAAAAGGTCTTAAAAGGGGTTTTTAAAAAACCAAATGATTTTTTTGGGGTTTTAGCCCTGGAAAGGGAAGACAATCCGCATTTAAAGGAGGAGTCGAGATAGGACAGCGGGGGGGACTTTTTCAGCTGTGTATAAAAACCCTCTGAAAAAGAAGTATTATGTATGATGTGGTGAAAGTGTTGAATGATGATGAAATTTTTTTTTTTTGGGAAATTTTTTTTTTTTTTGGGTCACCCTGCCCCCCGGTGGGAGAGGGAAAAACTTTTTTAAAAAAAAAAAAAAAAAAAAAAAATATAAAATATATATATATATATATATATATTAATATATATATTTTAAAAAAAAAAAAAAAAAAAATTATTTTAAAAAAAAATTTGGGAATTTTAACATCAATTTTTTGGGTAGCCCCCCACTCATCACAGGCATTTTCCCCGAGTCAGGTGGCGCCTCTTGATAAAACTTCATGGAAATGTAGAATAACCCCCGGGGTTTTTTGATGATAGTTTTAAAAAAGGAAAGGGGCAACTTGTGTCAAAGGTCCGTGATTAGAGGGGTTTTAAATTTTTATCCTTTTTTTCTTCAGGTATAAGAACTTGGGAGCCCCGAGACAATTAGGGTTCAGTGCCAAGACGATCAGGCTTCGGAGCCCAGAGACAATCAGGTTTGAGCAGCCCAGAGACAATCAGGTTTCAGTAGCCTAGAGACGAAAAGGCTTTTAGTAGCCTGGGGGACGATCAGGCTTCAGTAGCCCAAAAGACGATCAGGCTTCAGTAGCCCCAGAAAAAAAAGGTTTCAGTGTCCCGGGGGATCAGGTTTGTAGCCCCCAGAAAGTCAGGCTTTGTGCCCGAAAACAATCAGGGTTTGTAGCCCAAAGACAATCAGGTTTCAGGGCCCCGGGGCAATCAGGTTTCAGTAGCCCAGGAAAAATCAGGTTTCAGTAGCCCAGGTCGGGCCCCTTTATTGGCCCCAAAACGATCAGGGTTCAGTAGCCCAGGGAAAGATCGGCCAGTAGCCCAGAGACAATGAAAATTTCAAGTTCCCAAAAGACAATCAGGCTTCGGGAGCTCCCGAACAACCAGGCTTGTGCCCAGAGACAATCAGGCTTCAGTAGCCCCCAAAACAATCAGGCTTAGTGCCCCGGAAAGATCAGGCTTGTGAGAGACAATGAGGGTTTTGGGAGCCCAGGAAAAATCAGGTTTCAGTAGCCCAGAGACAATCAGGTTTTAGTAGC
The DNA here is from genome assembly GCA_009830355.1 of Cherax destructor. NCBI lineage: Eukaryota > Metazoa > Arthropoda > Malacostraca > Decapoda > Parastacidae > Cherax > Cherax destructor. The sequence continues at coordinate 661 of WNWK01043662.1, read as the reverse complement.
CCCGAGACAATCGGCCAGTAGCCCAGAGACGACCAGGCTTCAGTAGCCCAGAGACCATCAGGTGTCGGGGGCCCAGAGACGATCAGGTGTCAGTAGCCCAGAGACGATCAGGCTTCAGTGGCCCCGAGACCATCAGGTGTCGGGGCCCAGAACGATCGGCTTCAGTAGCCCAAAAGACGTCGGGGTTCAGTAGCCCAGAGACCATCAGGTGTCAAATAGCCCAGAGACGTCAGGCTTTTTAGCCCCCGAGACGATCCCCGGGTCAGTAGCCCAGAGACGATCAGGCTTTGGGAGCCCAGGGCCATCAGGTTTCCCCGAGCCCAGGAACATAAACTTGGGAGCCCAGACACAAAATTTTCACTTGCAGCCCAGACACAATCATCAGTCTTCAGCAGCCCAACACAATCATCAGTCTTCAGCAGCCCCAACTTATCGGCTTCAGCAGCCCCGAAAACAAATTTTCAGGCCCCTTTAGCAGCCCGAAAACAATCATCAGTCTTCAGCAACCCGAACAAATCATAAAAATTTTAACAACCCAACCTTTATCAGTCTTCAACCCAACCCGAAAACAATCATCAGTCTTCAGCAACCCAGACACAATCATCAGTTTTCAGGCCCCGACACAATCTAGCTTCACAACCCAGACACAACATCAGTTTCA
>WNWK01043661.1:0-15407 GCA_009830355.1 Cherax destructor | reverse complement strand
TTATGTTCCATAATAATATTGTCAAGTTTTAGGTATGTATATTAGTATTCTGTGGAGAAAGAGCTTAGATCTAGGTGAAATTCCAGAGGCCTTAAAGAGTGCAGACATAGCTCCTTTGCATAAGGGAGGTAGTAGAGCACTAGCTAAAAATTACAGACCAGTAGCCCTCACTTCTCACATCATAAAAATCTTTGAAAGAGTGATGAGACGGCAGATTACAAAGTTCATGGACCAGCACAACCAACATAACCCGAACCACCATGGCTTTAGAGCGGGTCGATCATGCCTGTCACAGCTGCTGAACCATTATGACAGAATTACGGAGGCATTGGAGGACGACCAAAACGCAGATGTGATTTACACAGATTTTGCAAAGGCGTTTGACAAATGCGATCATGGAGTGATAGCGCACAAAATGAGGGCCATAGGCATTACGGGGAAGGTAGGCAGATGGATTTTTGAGTTCCTAACACACAGAACACAAAAAGTAGTAGTGAACAGGGCAAGATCCAGCATCAGCGAGGTCAAAAGCTGTGCCCCAAGGCACTGTCCTGGCACCTCTGCTGTTTCTCATCCTCATAGCAGACATAGATAAAAACACCCAGCACACTTTTGTATCATCATTTGCAGATGACACTAAAATAAGCATGAAAGTCACTACGGTAGAGGACACTGAAAAATTACAGGAGGACATAAGCAGGGTCTTCCAATGGGCAGTGGAGAACAACATGACGTTCAATGGTGATAAGTTTCAGCTGCTTAGGTATGGAAAAAATGAAGAACTCAAAAGGAACACTATATACAAAACGCAAGAGGGTCACCACATAGAACGAAAGGAACACGTAAAGGACTTGGGAATAATTATGTCTGCTGATCTGTCGTTTAAAGACCATAACAATACATGACGGGGTGGGTATTGAGAACTTTCAAAACAAGGGAAATAATGCCGATGGTGACACTATTCAAATCGCTAGTGCTCCCCACTTAGAATACTGCTCAGTGCTGACGGCCCCGTTCAGGGCAGGAAAATAGCAGAGCTGGAACAAATCCAGAGATCGTTTACGGCTCACATTGAGCCATTGAAACATCTAAATTATTGGGAACGCCTTCAAGTCTTGAACATGTACTCATTGGAGCGGAGGAGAGAGAGATACATGATAATATATACCTGGAAAGTACTTGAGGGCCTGGTCCCAAATCTGCACACTGCCATAACAACATACTGGAGTGAGAGATATGGGAGAAAGTGTAAAATAAACCCAGTGAGGAGCAGGGGTGCGGTGGGGACAATACGGGAGCACTGTATTAACATCCGGGGTCCCAGACTATTCAACATCTTACCAGAAGATATCCGAAACACGGCTGGAACCAGTGTAGAAGCCTTCAAGAGGAAACTGGACAAATATCTTCACCAGGTGCCAGATCAACCAGGATGTGATGGATATGTGGGGCAGCGGGCCTCCAGCAGCAACAGCCTGGTTGACCAGGCAAGCACCAGACGAGCCTGGCCCATGGCCGGGCTCAGAGAGTAGATACTCTCGAAACTCTTCAAAGGTATATCAAAGGTATGTATGCACTATGTATATAAAGTTTTAAATAAAATATAAAAAGCAAAATATTATTGTCTCACAACAGTGCTCAATTCTGAACAAAACTATCAGAGTGTTTTAAGAACTGATGATGAATAAGAGAGCACAAAACTATCACAGTGTTCTAAGAACTGATAACAAAAAAGGCACAATACCGTGACTGGAACAATACACACACAACCCGCACATATAAAAAAGAGAGGAGCTTACGACGACGTTTCGGTCCGACATGGACCATTTACAAAGTCACACTAACACACAGGACTGAATGAATGAATAAATACAGGCAAGATCCCAATGGGATGAGCGGAGAAGACGGTACAGACGAAGAATAGCGCTGGAGAGGAGTCTTCTTAGTCGTAGAAATAGAGCCAGGGCTTAACCCAGCAGCTAAGGCGATCGTGGGGCAGACTTGAGAACAGGAATAGCAGGCTTTCCTGTTGGTGAGACTTCTTAGTGATTTGTGATAGTGGAGTCGTCGTCTGCATTCTTGATGTAGTTGAATGTTGATGTGGGGATCAATTTTATATACGTTCGTTTGTAGTTAATACGAGAGTCTTTTACTATCTGTTCTAAGATTTCGATGAGTTCAGAAACAGATGCGTAGGGGTAACCTTTGTTGGTGAACTTCACGTCCCCCTGACGTATATACGAACTCAAGGTGGCTGGATTTACATCAATGGTAAAGTTCCTGTTGTGTGCATAGTAGACGATGTTTTTCCATTTGAGGGTGCGGCTGGTTGTGTCTTGTACTAAATCGTAGTGTGAAGCAAATGTTGGTGTAGGCGGTGATGTTCTGGTCGTCTTAGCAGGAGTGGATAGTGTGGATGTGGAGGTATCTGAATGGGCGGCGGCTGTTGAATTTGCAGTAGGCTGGGAGGTCCCTGATTTGTTGGTTCTGGAGTCTTTTGGAGATATCAGAGGCATTTCATTGGTTGTGAATGGAGTGCCGTGACTGGAAGTAAGTGGTGTTGGTTGTGATGGTGGTGGAGCAGCGTCGTGAGATTGATTTGCAGGTGGAGAAACGATGACAGGTTGTTGGTTATTGTTGAGTATCAGTGAAGATGGTGGAGATGTTGGGAATTTGAACTCTGGCATGTTATTTAACTTGAGGAGTTCATTTATGGATGAGTTGAAGGTTCCAGGAACAGCAGCATTGTGCATATGAGCATATATCATGCAGTAGTATATGGTGGTTGGGTCACAATCAGGTGCGATGGTGGCAGTGGAGGGTTGATTCGAAGCTTGGAGAATTTTTGTTGTGGTAGCTTGTAGTTTCGTAATAGCAGCATAGGTGGGTGATTTTGAAGATGACTTTTTCTGTGCTACTTCTTGGGTCTTCTTCATAATGTCTTTTCTATTTGGACATTTAGCGGCTAGAGTGTGATGATCGGTGCTTTTACAGTTGAGACAAGTTGGTGTTGGAGGTTCAGAGACGGGGCATGACCGAAAATCATGTCCTTCATTACCGCATGTTGTGCAAAACTTCCTGTCCTTCACTGGACAGTCTCTGGTGTTGTGTGCATAAGAGTAACAATTCCAACATTGAGGAATGTAATGGTATCTCTCAGCTTCGATGTGTGTGGGGCTGATGAAGTAATAAAATACTGCAATACCATCAGCCAATGCAGTGGCAGCCATATTTACATCGGTGAACGTGATTTTGAGCATGGATGGAGCTGTAGGTATTTTCATAACGCTCTCGACTTTGGCCCATGAGTTTTGATTTTCAATGGACGTCTTGAGTTCGTCTATAGGTTGAACTGTAAGAAGCTTATCAAGTTTCTTAAGGAAGACTGACCTTCTTGCCCTGAGAGCTGGAGATGACATGACAGTAAATCCTCGACCTGCTAGAGTGGTGGTGGCTGTTGTAGTGAGTAGCTTTTCTGTTTCTTCATCGTCGCTGCACACTACAATAAATGCTTCCTTCAGGGTCAGTATGGTGTTGAACTTCACTTGTAACACACTTCTAACGCAAATTGCTAGAGCAAGTTTTGAAGAATCGTTCACAGTGCCACTGTTTGGTTTGATCTTGACTCGATTTCCATAGCTCATCGTGATGTCCAATTTAGGATGGTGATGACTGTATAAAATTCCCCTCCCAAACGGGGATCGCAGGGAGACTGAATGCCAAGAATCAGAGCTGCTGGAAGATCAACACGACGAGCAGGACAAACACAGATGCCATGACGATGTTGTTATTGTTAGGCTAAGACGATGACGAGGAGTAAGACGATGATGTTCACAATCTTGATGACTGCTGACTGATGATGAGTGAAAGCACCTCCTCAAACACCTTAGTGAAAAAAGTTAGTAAATTCGTAAGACATGAACGCCCCTTTGTAAAACCGTGTTTAGATTCATTAATCAATTTATGCTTTTCAAGATGGCTACGAATTGCCTCGGCAATTATTGATTCCATAAATTTACCAACTATGGAGATAAGGCTTATTGGTCTATAGTTCGAAGCTAAGGACCTGTCACCTGCCTTGTAAATAGGTATTACATTTGCCCTTTTCCACTTGTCTGGCACTATGCCAGTTTGTAGTGATATATTGAAAAGATTTGCCAAAGGTTTGCTAAGTTCCTCTTTACATTCCTTTAAAACTCTTGCAAACAGTTCATCAGGGCCTGGGGATTTGTTAGGTTTTAATTTCTCTATTTGTCTGAGGACCATGTCACTAGTTACCCCAATCGAGCATAGTCTGTTATCTTCCAGTTCTACATAATTTATTATTTCTGGAATTCTGCTAGTATCTTCCTGAGTAAAAACTGAGAGGAAGTAAGTATTGAAAATTTCACACATATCCTTATCACTGTCCGTGATCTGTCCTGAGTTACTCTTAAGTGGGCCTAACTTGTCCCTAATCTTACTTCTGTATACCTGAAAGAACCCTTTTGGGTTAGTCTTCGAATCCCTTGCGACCTTAGCCTCATAATCCCTTTTTGCTTTTCTTATTCCTTTTTTATTTCTCTCTTTAATTGATAATATTGATTTCTTATCTGTCCATCCCCTCTTTTGATACGCCTATATATGCCTCTCTTTTGACCAATGAGATGTTTTAATCTATTGTTCATCCATTTAGGATCATTTTTGTTAGATCTAATTTTCATATTGGCAACCAAAACCACCTACCTGACCCATAGTCAGGTCATCCCAATTTAGCCCACCTAGGTAATTTCTCAGCCCCATGAAGTCGGCTACACGAAAGTCTGGAACTGAGACTTGATTGCAGTTACCTGGGTAATTCCATGATATATTAAAACTAAGTGATTTGTGATCGCTTTCCCCAAGCTCTTCATTACCCTCAAGATTATTAATTAGTGATTCTTTGTTAGCAAGAACCAAATCAAGCAAGTTGCTACCTCTAGTTGGTTCTGTCACAAACTGTTTTAAAAAACAATCCTGAACCGTATCAAGAAAGTCACTAGACTCAAGATTACCTGTCACATTGTTCCAGTCAATGTGTCTAAAGTTAAAATTTCCCAATAACACAACATTTTCATATCTAGACGCCTTATGAATTTCGTCCCATAGTAGCTTACTGCGCTCCCTATCCAGGCTTGGGGGCCTGTAAATCACACCCAAAATTAATTTTTCACGACCCTCGAGAAACTGTAGCCAAACAGATTCTGTATCCGCTGTTTCTAATCTTATATCTTGTCTAACACAACAATTTAATTTATCTCTGACATACATCGCCACTCCTCCACTCTTCCTGTTGACCCTATCAGTGTGGAATAGTTTGTAACCCTGAATGTTGCACTCGGAAGGCATTTCTCTATCTTTCAGGTTGAACCAGGTCTCTGTTATAGCAATAATATCTATATTACCTGCACTTGCAAGTAATCTTAGCTCATCTATCTTATTTCTTAGACTCCTACTATTTGTATAGTAAACCTCAAGGGAGCTAGTCACTCGTTGCCCTCTACTATCTCTCTTTGTTTGTTGATCAATTGTTTTGCATTTACAAACAACTTTATTTTGAATCTTATCTTTTAAACATAACCCTGGGGTATCCTGGTAATATCTGCTGTTTCCAGGCCTAATACCACAGCCTGATTGTTTCCCACAAACACCCATACCTCTATATTCTATCAGTTTAAAGTCCTAGACAAGTCTCCAATGACCCCCTCAATCGAATTGGCTAATGCAACCACTCCAGCCCCAGAGAGATGAACCCCATCCCTTGCATACATATCACGTTTGCCATAGAATTTGTCCCAGTTATCAATGAATGGAATTGCAAGTTCCTTGCAGTACCTGTCTAGCCAGCAATTTATACCAATTGCCCTAGACATCCATTCATTGCCCACTCCCTTTCTAGGCAAAATGCTACATATGATTGGGATACCTCCCTTAGACCTAACGACTTCTATGGCTGACCTATACTTATCTAGTAGCTCCTGTCTTCTGCCCTTCCCAATGTCATTACCACCAGCACTAAGACAGATAATAGGCTTGTTCCCATTACCTGACATAATATTATCCAACCTGCTGTCTATGTCACCAATACCAGCTCCTGGGAGGCACACTCTCTGTCTGACCTTCCTGTCTCTGTTACAAAAGGCACGGTCCATATATCTTACCTGAGAGTCTCCCACAATCAGAATATTCTTACCTTGATTAGTAGGGGAGTCAGTGGTACCTTTAACCTCACTGACCACTGAAGTACACTCGTCCTGGAGAACAGAGAATCGATTTCCTACCTTCACATCTTCTCTATTAAGCTTCTTTACCCTCCTTCTTCCTGAATTGTGAACCACTTGCCACTAAAAGCGGCTGCAACTTTCACTGCTGGTAACCATTTCTTCCTTACCAGCTCCAACCATCTCACACTCACTCCCACACCCATCTAGGCGAAGCTTCAGCCTCCTATTTTCCTCCTGAAGCAGTAGAACCTCCTTCTTCAACACTTCAACCTGAGATTCTAAAACACTGCAGCTAGCCATGCAACACTTGGGTATCTTTATTGAGGAAACGTTTCGCCACACAGTGGCTTCATCAGTCCAATACAAAGCAGAAAGATGTAAGGAGAGGAGGAGTTTGAGGTAATCAGTCCCTCGGCCTGGAGTCGATGTCCATCAAGATTGATGGACTGAACACATCGACTCCAGGCCGAGGGACTGATTACCTCAAACTCCTCTCCTTACACCTTTCTACTTTGTATTGGACTGATGAAGCCAATGTGTGGCGAAACGTTTCCTCAATAAAGATACCCAAGTGTTGCATATGTGTCTAATTTATAACTTCTCGGTTCTCTGAACCATTCATCTACAGAGTGGTAGAGACAGGATCAATACACAGCTTTGAGAAGTACGAGAGGGGTTGGTAGACTGCATTTTCTTGGACTGTAAGAAGGCTTTTGACAAAGTTCTGCACAAGATTATAGTACAAAATCTAGAGGAGCAGGCAGGAACACCAGGAAAGGCACTGCAATAGATCAGGAAATACCTGATCGGAAGGCAACAACGAGGTACGTGACGAGGTGTTAGAGCGGGTGCTTGCTAGAGTTCAATGATAAGGTAACGAAAGTTAGGCAGGAGAGAAAGGGATGGTTGAACTGAATATTTCTAGATTGCAAGAAGGCCACAAACTCTAGAGTAGGTAGAAAATACAAGGAAAGCACTACAATGGATCAAACACTAATGAGAAGTAAGCAAAGAATTACTCTACGAGAGTAGGACTCGGAATGGACTTGTGTGACGAGTGGGATTCCATAGGTGTCAGTACTTAATCCAGCACTGTTTCTTGTGTAAGTAAACGACACAGCAGAGGAAATAGTCAAAAATATCGCTGTTTGCAGAAGTGAGTCTAATAAAAAGAATACAAGCAGAGGTAGGTAAGGACAAATTACGAGAGAATCTGGACAAGCTGCAGGATTTTAACCGCAGCAACTGCAAACTTGTTAAATCTGAAAAAGGGAAACATTGCACACGCTCGGGGTCACATTCTTTTAACATTCTTGAAAGAGAAGCACCTGAATGTGAGCATAGTTCCGTGTATTTTGCTTGAGGTGCATAGCAACCAAATAACCGCTGTTGCAAACGTGAGACTGGCAAATTTAAGGTTAGGTTTCAGAAACATCAACAAAGATGGATTCACGACTTTATACAAGTCATATGTCAGGCACATTTTGGAGTATGCAGCGCCAGTATGGAACCCACATCTGGTAAACCACGTCAAGAAATTAGAGAAAGTGCAAAAGTTTGCAACCAAACTATTGCAAGAGCTGATGAGTATGAACTGTGAGAAGATACTAGATAAACTAAACCTGATGACAAGAAAGGACAGAAGAATGAGAGGTGACTGGATTACGACATACAAAATACTAAAGTAAATGACACCGTACACAAGGTCACAGCTGAAAATTAAAACTACAGATGAGTCAAATGGATTAGAGTGGAATAGCAAGTCATATGGATTAGAGTGGTCAGGAAGTGGAACGACCTAGATAACGAAGTGGAAGAGGCAGAATTCAAGCATAGCTTAAATAATAGGAAAGATAGAGCTCACCAACCTAGGAGTGAAACCAGTAGTGGCCAGCAAAGAGCTGAGACTCGACTCCTGCAATCACAGTTAGGTGAATACAGAATAACTTGAGTACACACACACACACACACACACACACACACACACACGATGGCATGGTGGCTAGCGCTCTTGCTTCACGCACGGAGGGCCCGGGTTCAATTCCCGGCGGGGCCGAAACATTTCGAAGTGTTTCGTTACACACACACACACACACACATACATACAACAGGCCTAGTGTCTAATCGACATGTGCATAGGACAAAATGGTAACTAACAGACACAGTAGGGACACCGCGTGGGCGAGTCACAACTTTTAGTGCTCTGTGAATATAAGTGTTTTTGAGGGCTACCCAAGGGTACTGCAGGGGTTATCAAGTGTGTCAGGGTAGTGAACAACCCTTGAGCACACACATGCACACAGCGAGCTAGATACCTCAAAGGCGTTGGGGCCAGATAACATCTCTCCATTTGTCTTGAGAGAGGGAGCAGAGGCACTATGTGTATCACTAACAACAATCTTCAACACATCTGTGAAAACAGGACGACTATCTGAGGTATGGAAGACAGCAAATGTAGTCCCAATTTTTAAAAAAAGGAGAGACACGAAGCATTAAACTACAGACCAGTGTCATTGACATGTATAGTATGCAAGGTAATAGAGAAAATTATCAAGAGAAGAGTGGTGGAGTACCTAGAAAGGAATAAGCTTATCACCGACAACCAGCACGGTTTCAGGGACGGGAAATCCTGTGTCACAAACCTACTGGAGTTCTATGACAGGGTGACAGCAGTAAGATAGGAGAGAGAGAAGGGTGGGTAGATTGCATTTTCATGGACTGTAAGAAGGCGTTTGACACAGTTCCACACAAGAGATTAGTGCAAAATCTGGAGGACCAGGCAAGGATAACAAGGAAGGCACTGCAATGGATCAGGGAATACCTGTCAGGAAGTCAACAGTGTATCATTGTACGTGGCGAGGTGTCAGAGTGGGCGCCTGTAACGAACGGAGTTTCACAGGAGTCACTCCTAGGACCGGTGCTGTTTCTGGTAATTGTGAACGACTTGACGGAAGGAATAGACTCCAAAGTGTCCTTATTTGCAGATGATGTGAAGATCATGAGAAGAATTCAATCGGACGAGGACCAGGCAGAACTACAAAGAGATCTAGACAGGCTTCAGGCCTGGTCCAGCAACTGGCTCCTGGAGTTCAACCCCACCAAGAGAAAAATCATGAAGATTGGGGAAGGGCAAAGAAGACCGCAGACGGAGTACAGCCTACGGCGCCAGAGACTACAAACCTCACTCACGGAAAAGGATCTTGGGGTGAGTATAACACCGAGCACATCTCCTGAGGCGCACATCAACCAAATAACTGCTGCAGCATACAGGCGCCTAGTAAACCTAAGAACAGCATTCCGACATCTTAATAAGGAATCGTTCAGGACCTTTTGCACTGTTTACGTTAGGCCCATACTGGAGTATGCAGCACCAGTTTGGAACCCACACCTAGCCAAGCACGTAAAGAAACTAGAGAAAGTGCAAAAGTTTGAAACTAGACTGGTCCCGGAGCTAAGGGGTATGTAATATGAGGAGAGGTTAAGAGAAATCGACCTGACGACACTGGAGGACATTAGAGATAGGGAAGACATGATAACGACGTACAAAATACTTAAAGGAATATACAAGGTGGACAGAGACAGGATGTTCCAGAGATGGGACACAGCAATAAGAGGTCACAGTTAGAAGTTGAAGACTCAGATGAATCACAGGGATGATAGGAAGTATTTCTTCAGTCACAGAGTTGTCGGGAAGTTGAATAGTCTGGGAAGTGATGCAGTGGAGGCAGGATCCATACATAACTTTAAGAAGAGGTATGATAAAGCTCATGGAGCGGGAAGAGTGACCTAGTAGTGGCCAGCGAAGAGGCGGAGCCAGGAGCTGTGACTCGACCCTTGCAACCACAACTAGGTGAGTACAACTAGGTGAGTACACACACACACACACACACACACACACACACACACGCTACTTATAAAGCTCTTCCAGAAAGAAGTGTGAGAGTGTACGTGTGAAAATTGTGAGAGATTTAGTGAAGAAGGTTTTCTGTGTCTGCTATTGTGAGCTGTGCCACCCTCTCCCTCACCATAAACTCATAATTCATACCTCTCCGCCCCGGCCTCTATATCCTCTCCTTCATTATTCACTCTTTCTTCATTTCTCTATTTATCTTCCCTGCTTATTTTTCTTTCTCGCCATTTGCATTCGAATTGGCATTGTGGTTATATTGGTGGCACGCTTTCTGTAAGATTTCATAGATTTGCATCTTTGTCTGTCTGTCTGTCTGTCTCTGTCTCTGTATCTTTCTCTCTCTCTCTCTCTCTCTCTCTCTCTCTCTCTCTCTCTCTCTCTCTCTCTCTCTCTCTCTCTCTCTCTCTCTCTCTCTCTCTCTCTCTCTCTCTCTCTCTTTCTCTCTCTCTCTCTCCACATACTCATACAGTCAACGCAATTCACTTGAATTAATTTTGACAATCTCTCCGAAAAGATTCTCTCGTAAATAATTAGGTATCCAATCTGTCCATTACTTTATTAAGGATTTTTTTCATCTCTATCGACTCAAATAAAATTCCTCCAATAAGATTCCCCTTTGTCAAAGAACTGAGTGAATTCCGCTTCACGATGACGGTACCAAGCGAATGTTGTTCCAGGAACTAGAAGCCTGTGTTCCTTCAGTCTAGAGCCAAGTAACTGTGCACTTTCTTTTGGAAGGTTAAGGTCTCTCACCAAGTCATTGAGCTCAACTTGGTTGAAGGGTTTGGGATCGTCATTTGTTGGTGGTTCATAGTCTACTTCCATCTCCTTAGAATCACTGGTATCAGACTCTGATGAAATTTGCTATGTCACAGGTGGCACAGGTTTCAGGAATATCTTCAGAGTGTGGAACAGCTTTATTGCTGAAGGAATATTTGGGTATATTATGCGATCTTTAGTCTTCTTGTTGAATCCAGCTACTTTAGTCATACAAAAGTAGCAGTCATCATGGTGGTTCATCTGCTCCCGCCATACCAAATGTGGTCAATTTTCCAACTGACCACATTTGGAACTTACTGATGCAACTCTTGCAAACTTTGTGTGGTATAAATGGTTTGTCCTGGTCTCCAAGTTTGCAGCCAAAATAAAGGAGTAATATTGCTCAGGAAATCTGAAGGGGTGAATTGCCCGCAGACATCGCAAAACATGTATGGTGAATTTATGGAGCCTCTAGACATATTAATAATCTGAAAATAAAGAAAAATATATTAGATTTAACATTTAATTCAATATAAGGTAAACATTTTAATTGGTAATATACAAGTTTCTCATTTACTTATGTTATACGAAAAGAGAAAAGTAAAGTTTCCGTATAACTTGACAACCTGATGTGATAGATGTGAATAAAAAACACAATGAATCACTATTTTCCATATATGTACCGAAAAAGATACCATAGAGTCAAAAAAAAAATCATGCAGACCTGTGTAATCGGAGGTGTCGATTTTTTTTTCATCTTAAATTTGTGTCTCTCATAGAAGTTATGGAAAATGAACAGCGAGAATTACTGAGATTCAAAGGGAAAGGATGTCACTAAAAAAAATTTAGGTTATTCATAAATGGGAAAAATATAGAGATTGAAGTAGGGGTTGATAACTTCACTCAACGTAACAGGTTTGTTACACTCTAACATGCCATACTTACCCAGGTGAAAGTCTTGGGTCTGCCGGCCTAATCCCCTGGGAACACCGTAAGTAAAATTAAAAGGAAACTTAGTAGTAAGACATGTTCAGCTTTGCCATAAAACATGTATATGTCGTGCCGAATAAGTAAAACTGGTCAATTAACAAGAACTCGTTTAAAATTAAGTCCTTTCTAAAATTTTCTCTTACACATTTAAAGATATATATTTTTTAATTTATGTTAGAGTAAAAATTAATAATTTTGTACCAAAAGAACCTTAGAAAACTTACCTAACCTTATAACAAACGCAGTTTAATTTAGCCTAATCCAACTAAATATATTTTAGATAAGTTTACAATAATTTAATAACTAACAAACAAAATGAAATATATTTTTTCGTTAAGTTCAGAAATATTTTTGCGAAATTATTGCATTCTCAAATTTTCGCTTTCCTTATTCGGCAAGAAGTGCATTGCTATTTAAGCCAAAATAGCAAGTTTTACCTATTCGGCACGACATATATAAAGTGCATATATCTAAGAGGTCCGAAAATCAACGAGAACGACCACAGTCTTTATAACTCTTATTGGAAGAAATTATTTAAAACATTAGAGAGGAAGATTCTTAACATGTACAAAACAAATTTAAAAAAAAAAACATACGAAAAAATAATACAAGTAATCACAGCATTATATCCATTGTATGACCAGAAATAGTTTTCCTGAAAGCATAGCGACACCTCGTGGCATGAGCCGACACCTCGTGGCATGAGCCGACACCTCGTGGCATGAGCGACACCTCGTGGCATGAGCCGACACCTCGTGGCATGAGTCGACACCTCGTGGCATGAGTCGACACCTCGTGGCATGAGCCGACACCTCGTGGCATGAGCCGACACCTCGTGGCATGAGCCGACACCTCGTGGCATGAGCGACACCTCGTGGCATGAGCCAACACCTCGTGGCATGAGCCGACACCTCGTGGCATGAGCCGACACCTCGTGGCATGAGCCGACACCTCTCGGCTCATGCCAAGAGGTTATCACCTTGTCTTGACACTACAAACTATATAACCTTCATACAGAAATTAATAGAAGCTCCTGGTTGTCCTATATGACGTTCAAAAGAAAAAAACTTACTCAATAGGACGTGCAGCTTAGACAATCAAAAAAAAATAAAAAAAATACCGTTACCTCGTGTCATTTTTTTCCCCCCTGTAAATATTTTCATCCAGAAATGACATGGTCTTGTATGAACTGGAGGGTAAACAGAATGCAGATGTAATATACACAGATATTGTGAAAGCTTCGATAAGTGCGATTATGGTGTAATAGCACACAAATTGTGCGATAAATGAAAAATGAGAAAAGTGGGTAGATGAATCTTTAACTTTCTAACCAACAGTACACAAAGAATAATAGTAAACAGACTAAAATCAGAGGCGGCTACAGTTAAAAGCTTGGTTGCTAAAGGTACAGTACTCGCTCCCATTCTTTTCCTCATCCTCATGTCTGATATAGACAGGGATGTCTGATATAGACAGGGATGTCTGATATAGACAGGGATGTCTGATATAGACAGGGATGTCTGATATAGACAGGGATGTCTGATATAGACAGGGATGTCTGATATAGACAAGGATGTCTGATATAGACAGGGATGTCTGATATAGACAGGGATGTCTGATATAGACAGGGATGTCTGATTTAGACAGGGATGTCTCATATAGACTGGGATGTCTGGTTCTTACTTTTATATTTCCTTTTATCTCACTGGGGAAATGGAGAAGAAAGCTTCCTCCGTAAGCCATGTCATATAAGGTATCCCTGGAGTATACCTGGAGAGGATTTCGGGGGTCAAAGCCCCCGCGGCCCGGTCTGTGACCAGGCCTCGCAGGGGACTAATATGCCGGGAACAATGGGAAAGTAACTCATTCAGTATTGATTGACCTGAAATAACAGCAGTATCTTCACTGAACATACTGCTGTTATGGGTTCCCATTACACAGCACATTAAAAGTATTTACCCTTTCCATTTACTTTTGTTTGCCAAAGAGAATGACATCGATTTTTCTTAAGCGCAGTGAGAGTTTATTATTTGCTAATCATTTACTGTAGGACCCTGGTTCCTGTGGCAACACATTAGGTATTTCCTGTGGGTGTTTCCTTGAAACTAGAAGAGCACTGCATTTAACAGAAGTACACGCAAAACCTTGATGGTTATATCATTCATGTAACACAAACAGTGGAAAACCCAGAACACTTGGGAGATCGACATGTTCTCAGAAGGGTTTTCTATTCAATACTGACTTTAAAAATTTGTTTATTGTTGGTCAAGTAAGACTTAAACCAGTCTAAAGAGCGACTGTCGATAACTTAAGTTTTTTTTACATAATATTTTACAGTTAATTGTAAGTTTAGGATCATCATTTCTGCAAGGCTCCCTAATGACGTTTGAGCTCTCAGGAAATTCATTCACCCAGGGTTTAGTTCTACTTACCCTAACTTCTCTTGTTGGTGCAGTATCATCAAGGACGGCAATGAATATGATTTTAAATCATACCACGGGTGGGGTTCGAACCCGCGGTCAGAGAGTCTCAAAACTCCAGACCGTCGCGTAAGCCACTGGGCCAGCTAGCTGGTAGTTGGATGAATCTTATTGAAGCTAGCTGGCCCAGTGGCTTACGCGACGGTCTGGAGTTTTGAGACTCTCTAACCGCGGGTTCGAACCCCACCGTGGTATTGTTTGTTTGCAATCGTGTCATTACGATTTCGTGAGTCAATATGATTTACCTCCCAGTGTGAAACTTGTTATTGCATTCCAGTAACAATTTTATAGCTTGCCTATGAGTGTATCTTTACTGTAGTTTCTGGTTGATCTCATTCGTATTGTCCTGTGCTGGCCTATACATTCTGTAATGAGTTTTCTGGTGCAGCATCAGAGGATAGTCACTAAGACCTATGGGAATTGATGACTGATTAACTATTGTTTTCAGAGTATTTACGGACTCTATGGTTGACTGTAATTATTTAGTATATATTACTTAAGCAATTGCTTTGTTGTTGGAAGAGGGCCACTAGCCATGCTCCATGGGGTGGAGGCAGGTTGGCAAGGTCTGGGAATGGTAATTATCAATGCATAGGTATGGTGGTGATCATTTGAAATGAACGTCAATAATGCAATGTACCGTCAACCCTGATGGGGGTTGGCGAAATATTCTGTTAGTTTAGGAGTGTTCAAGTCATGTTCTAGGGTGGACAAGGGGGGGGGTCCCTGAGGGAGGGTGGCAGGTGTGTGAGGCGGTCTGTGACCGTTGTGATTTGTTTGGGTTGGGTGTGTTAGCTAAGATCACATCTGTTACATTTGTCACGATGTGGACCGTGGTTCTGGTCCAGGTGTGGGGTCTTGGGGAGGGTGTAGTATTGTTATCAAGTGGTCCCATGTTTGTGGCCGATACAGATTGTGGGTTCACAGGTTAATATATAGGTGGCATTACGAGTCGCACATGTGTGGCGATGGTTATAACTTGGTTAGGGGTCTAGTATGTACTTGTTAGGGAAGGATTTTGTGAGA
>WNWK01043660.1:0-15408 GCA_009830355.1 Cherax destructor | reverse complement strand
ATACGCGTACATTTTTCTCTGCTACAACTTCTGATTCGAATGTGATTTATCATTTAACCCCTTTTGGGGGGCCCAAAGGGTCTTTTGCTGTTCTCAGGGCCCAAGAATTTAAAAAAAAAAAAAAATCTTATGAAATGATGAAATTTTTTTCCGATCATAACGCCAAAAAAATTATGAAATTTGATCAAAACCGGAATTATGCTTTCGTGAAGTTAACGGCATCCATGACATTTATGCATGGGGCGTTTCGCCCACTTTGACCCCTATTTTCCCCCAATGTTTCAGTCTACTAAAATTATAGCTATTTGCAGAACTCCATTTCTTCTATTAATTGAGTACAAGAAACCGCCTATTTACCAATTTCAACTACCCAAAATAGTGGTCAGAAAATGGAATTTGGCAATTTACACAAATTTCAAACGATGCCAATTTCAAAATAGGGTCCAAAAAACAAGGCAGACATTCCTGGCACAAAATAACATCTTTTTGTTCATTGTCACGTTCGGCCCCTCTTCATTACTTTTGCTTTCCATTTTGAATCTCATTATGTATAATGTGCTAAAATATAATACTGTAACTTGTTATTCAACTATTTGTTAATTTAATTACTGCTAAACCACTACTACCTCTGTTGATATACAGTAGACCGTCATTTAACACAAGTTTATCTGGCATGATTTGGGTATAGCATGATTGAAGAATTGCGGCACATTTTTATGTAACACTACATAAAATTAACTTTACAAGGTTAGTAGAAGGGGAAAAAATTTTGAGCGCGCGGTCGCCCGCGGTGGGTTATGCCATCGAGTGAATGGGGGAGACCTACCGCCACCCCCGCAACCCTCACCCACCCGCACCACCCTCCCAGCCTGACCCTGCCACCACCCCAGCATTCATACTTCATACGCGTACAGTCTCTCTTCTCTGCTACAACTTCTGATTGCGAATTGTGATTTGATCATTTAACCCTTTGGGGGTCCAAAGGGTCTCTCTGAAACTCGTTCTCAGGGTCCAAGAATTTAAAAAAAAAAAAAAATCTTATGAAATGATAGAGAATCTTTTTCCGATCATAACGCCACAAAAATTATGAAATTTGATCGAAAACTAACGGAATTATGCTTTCGTGAAGTTAACGGCATCCATGACATTTATGCATCGGCGATTTCGCCCACTTTGAGCCCTATTTTCGGCAAATTCCAATGTTTCAGTCTACTAAAATTATAGCTATTTCGCTAGAACTCCATTTCTTCTATTAATTGAGTACAAGAAACCGCCTATTTACCAATTTCAACTACCCAAAATAGTGGTCAGAAAATGGCAATTTGGCCAATTTCACACAAATTTCAAACGATGCCAATTTCAAAATAGGGTCCAGAATAAACAAGGCAGACATTCCTGGCACTAAAATAACATCTTCTCTGTTCATTAGTCACGTCTCCAGGCCCCTCTTACATTACTTTTGCTTTCCATTTTGAATTTTTATTCTCACAAAAAAATAGAAGATTTACTGTTATGTATACAACTGCATCATTGTAAAAATGGTATAAATAATATCAGCACACTTGTGCAAGAATATCAGACTCGCCAGTTGATGTGTATTGGACGCATGGTGTGATTTGTTTACTCTTGAACATCGGCCAAAATCGAACATTTTTGCTACTTTGCGCTCAGTTTCAAGGTACTTGTCATCGTGAAACCAGTCAAAATTATCTCTATTTCTGTAATATATCATCTATTCTATAAAATGAGACTAAGAAAATGAGAATACAAGCATAAATACCATACGAAAATAGACTGCAAAGTCGCTGTTTTAAACCAAAAACACGGTCAGAGTTTTTTTTTCTTCATTATGCACTGTGTGGTGCAAGAATTTTTTTATACTGCGCACACTGACCGCACAGACCCATTCTATCACATCTAGGCCTAACAGCCTGTTTCTGCTTGATTTTAGGCGTACTAGTACGTCAATAACCCCAGCGCGTAAGACGTACTTGTACGACCATAACCCCGAAAGGATTAATTACTATATCTTGTATCTGCCAAGCAATCATGACACCACTCTGAGTGTTGCTCAAAGTGGCAAGAAAAGATACAGTGGACCCTCGAGTTTCGTAAACCCCGGAAATCGTACATTTATGTAAGTATAATATTGTAAGTGCTTGTGGAAAAGTATTTTTGGGGGTCTGAAATAGACTAACCTACGTGACATTTTTTCTTAAGGGGGTAAATTTGTTCGGTAATGGCACTTGAGCAGACTTCAGGAGTGAAGTTTTTACGAAACTCGGGGGTCCACTGTATAAGCATTTAGGTCTTAGAATTAATGAAGAAAACAAAGATATTACACAAAGATAACCTGTGGCCGTAATGAAGTGTTACTTTGTACACATAAGAAGAGGTAAACATAAGTTTGTGTGACTGACTGACTTACTGACTGACTGACTTGGCTTACTTACTGAATGACTGACTTACTGAATGACTGACTGACTGACTTACTAAATGACTGACTGAATGACTGACTGACTTACTGAATGACTGACTGACTGACTGAATGACTTACTGACTTGACTGAATAACTTACTTGACTGACTGAATGACTTGATTGACTTACTGAATGACTTGCCTGACTTACTGAATAACTTGACTGACTTACTGAATGACTTGACTGACTTACTGAATGACTTGACTGACTTACTGAATGACTTGACTGACTTACTGAATGACTTGACTGACTTACTGAATGACTTGACTGACTTACTGAATGACTTGACTGACTGAATGACTTAACTCTTTCAGGGACCGTGCCGTAGTTCTACGGCTTTGAGTTCAGGGTCCAAACCGTAGTTCTACGCCATGAGCTCAGCTCACTCAGATAAGCTGTGAGCGGTAATTTTGGGCCTAGATATGAGAGAATACATCTATATGGTAAGTGTGCACCACATAAAACAAATCCTGCAGCAGACAGTGTATAATGAGAGAAAAAAACTTAGACCGTAATTTTCGATTAAAACAGCGACTTTGCAGTGTTTTTTCGCATACTTTTTATAGTTGTATTTGCTATTGCATTGGATAGAATAGAAGATATATTACAGATATAGAGATGATTTTGAAACTGAGCTCAAAATAGCGGAAATGTTAAATTTTTGCCGATGTTCAAGAGTAAACAAATGACCTCACACGTCTAATACGCGCCAGCTGCTGGGTCTAATATACGTTCACAAATGTGGTGATATTATTTGTACAATTATTACAATATTGCATAAGAGTAAATCTTCCATTTTTTGGTTTGAATAAAAATTCCTTATTGTAATAAAAAATCAAAATGGAATTCATTTGTAAAGACTGAAAACGTAACTAATGAAGAGAGGAAATGTTAGTTTAGTGCCAGGAATGCCTGCATTGTTTATTCTGCACCCTATTTTGAAATTTGAATATTTTGAACTTTGAGTTAAATTGGCTAAATTACCAATTTCCGATCACTTTATTTTGTAGTTGAAACAGTTGACTGGGCTATTTCTTGTGCTCAATCGATAGAATAGAAATAATACTAGTGAAATAGCTAAGAATTTATTCGACTGGAATAATGCAATTGGCCTAAAATGGGAGTCAAAGTCAGCAAAATCGCCGATGCGTAAACATTGCTGATGCATCAAAATTCACAAGAGCATAATTTCATCAATTTTCCATCAAATTTCATACTTTTTGTTTTATTACCTTCAGAAAAAGATTCTCTACCATTTCATAAGAAAAAATATGATTTTTTTTTTTTAAATTATTGGACACTGGTGCACCCTCTGAAATTTGGCCTCTGGACCCTGAAAGGGTTAAAGTTAGACACTCCAGTACAACCATCGACTTCAGTTCCAGAACCTCTACCATCCACCTCAGCCCAGTAGGGCCACAGCATAACTCTCCACTCTCTTTACAATCATCCACAAACATCAGCACCCACAATTTAAGGTAAGAAATACTATTATTTCTATTACATTTGTAATCTTAAGCAGTAAAAACAACATAATACATCACAATAATGAACTACAATTACATATTCACGTTTATTTTAGTAAGATGTGGAGGCCTAAAAAAAGTTGTTTGGCTTTTTTGGGGCTCTCAGGAATGTAAGTTTTTCAGTTCATCTAACACGATTTTTTCTAACACGGCGTTTTCAGGAATATAATAATAATAATAATTTTTATTTAGACATGATACAAATATGTACCACATAGTTCTAGGTATAAATGGGGTGTACATGCCAAAAGCCCCTAATATGCTGAGCACTGTGGGCATTCTTAACCCTTAAACTGTCCACATGTAGATATACGTTCACCTGCGAATATTTTGAAAAAAAAAAAAATCATTTATTTTTTTAAAAATGAAGAGCGCATTTTTATAAACAGGATAGGCTAAAAAAAAAATTTAGGGCCAGTACTTACCGAGATATAAGCCCGCCAATTTGGTGCTGGATGCTCACCTGACGGCAACATCAAGTCCTGCCGCTTGCAGAAGTACAGTGGTACCTCGAGTTACGATGGTCCCCAAAATCGCCCTTTTATGTAAGTTTATTTTTTTTAAATGCTTTTGTAAGTACTATATTTTTGGGGGTGTAAAAGGACTAGTCTATTTTACATTATTCCTTATGGGGATAAATTCGTTTGGTAATGGCACTTGAACAGCATTCTCGAACGAAAAAATATCGTAACTCGAGGTACCACTGTATTGCTGATATACTTTTTTTTCTAGTTTTCATTTTAATTTATATAATTTTTATGTTCTGATAATTACAATTTACAATAGTTCCTGTGATTTCATTGTTAATCTTTGTTCTAACACTAATATTATGTACTGAAATAGTACTCAAATAGTCACAATCACACCAACAGGTGAACATTTTCGCCTACCTTGGTCATTTACTATTGTCTATAAATATATACGAAGTATTTACAGGTCCCAGCAATGTTTTAGACATCCAGGAGTATATATGAAACTCCTTGAAGAATGGTGTTATGACAATTGCCAGATAACTACTGATAAGGCAGTGACATTGATGAATGAATGTGTGCAGGGAACCCTTGCTCTTTCACTCTGTAACTATCTATCTGTCTGTCTATCTATCTGTCTATCTGTCTGTCTGTCTGTCTGTCTGTCTGTCTATCTATCTGTCTGTCTGTCTATCTATCTGTCTGTCTACCTGGAGTCTATCTGTCTGTATCTGTCTGTCTGAATCTGTTTGTCTGTCTTTCTGTCTGTGTCTGTCTAGCTCTGCTTATCTGTCTTTCTGTCTGCCTGTGTGCCTGGAGTATATGAAACTCCTTGAAGAATGGTGTGTTGACAAGTGTCAGATAACTCTTGACAGCACAGTGACATTTGATAAATGTCAGCAGTGCTGGAGGGAACCCTCCCTTTTTCAATGTCTATCTGTCTGCCTGTCTATCTGTCTGTCTGTCTATCTGTCTGTCTGTCTATCTGTCTGTCTATCTGTCTGTATCTGTCCGTCTGTCTGCCTGTATCTGTCTGTCTGTTTGTCTAGCTCTGCTTATTTCTGTCTAACTCTGCTTATCTGTCTTTCTGTCTGCCTGTGTGTGTGTCTTTCCGTCTGCTTGTCTCAGTCTCAGAGTGCGGCTCGTAAGCCAACAGGTATTATACACGATGCAGAAGTGACGATGCGTATTACTTGCCAGTCATCCTTATTATGCCTTATATCTACAAGCATTGTATAGCACTTTGCCTGGAATTTTTGGGTTATCCTAGGTAATTTACACTATGTATAATAACTGTACTTATGTGTACATGTGTGAGAGAGAGAGAGAGAGATATAGGACATATAGATATAGATAGATATATAGACAGACAAAGATATAGACAGACAAATATATAGACAGAGTTATAGACAGATAGAGACAGCCAAAGCCAGCCAGCCTGCCGAATACATAAGAACATAAGAAAGAAGGAACACTGTAGCAGGCCTACTGGCCCATGCAAGGCAGGTCCATGTCACCTCCCAGCTTAGACAAATGACCCACCTAGTCAGGTCACATCCTAGTAGCACAAGCTAGTCAGGTCCAACTCACACCCACCCACAGCCACTCATGTATTTATCTAACCTATTTTTACTTTCCTCTTATAAGGGGAGTGTTAATGCGACATGACATCAGTGAATCCCTGGTGTTTGCCACAGTATTAGCTCTAGCTGGCACTCAATTGAACTGGTGCTCCCACAAGGTACTAAGTGGTCCCAAATTTTGTTAATACTGCGCACACTGAGGGCGCAGATCCATTCTCTCATGTCTAGGCGACTCAGGCCTATCGCACTAAATTTGAAGGAATGAAAAATAAAACGTAGATCTACGTTCGGAGCAGTACGCACGTGAACGTATATCTACATGTGGACAGTTTAAGGGTTAATATTAATTAACAGTAGACTATACGTACATGGTAAAACATTATGGTTGATAATTTACAAAATAAGTATAATTGTGTATTTAAGTTGTGAAATTTGAATATAAGTTGAACATAATACAGTGGTACCTCGACTTACGATGGTCCCCAAACACACCCTTTTATGTAAGTTTATTTTTTTAAATGCTTTTGTAAGTGTAATTTTAGGGGTCTAAACGGACTAGTCTATTTTACATAATTTCTTAAGGAGATAAATTCGTTTGGTAATGGCACTTGAACAGCATTCTGGAATGAAAAAATATCGTAAGTCGAGGTACCACTGTAATTTATTAATTGCAGCAATGCAATTAATTAAATCAGATCAAACAAATTAAAGCAATTAGTTGTATTGCAATTACAGTTTATATGTTCATGGAGGGAAGATGGAGGGAATATTTTGAGGAGTTGTTAAATGTTGATGAAGGCAGGGAAGCTGTGATTTTGTGTATAGGGCAAGGAGGAATAACATCTTGTAGGAGTGTGGAAGAGCCAGTTGTGAGTGTGGGGAAAGTTTGTGAGGCAGTGGGTAGAATGAAAGGGGGTAAGGCAGCTGGGATTCATGGGATAAAGATAGAAATGTTAAAAACAGGTGGGGATATAGTTTTGGAGTGGTTGGTACTATTATTTAATAAATGTATGGAAGAGGGTAAGGTACCTAGGGATTGGCAGAGAGCATGTATTGTTCCTTTGTATAAAGGCAAAGGGGACAAAAAGAGTGCAAAATTATAGGGGAATAAGTCTGTTGAGTGTACCTGATAAAGTGTATGGTAGAGTTATTATTGAAAGAATTAAGAGTAAGACAGAAAGCAGGATAGCAGATGAACAAGGGGGCTTTAGGAAAGGTAGGGGGTGTGTAGACCAAGTGTTTACAGTGAAACATATAGGTGAACAGTATTTGGATAAGGGTAAAGAGGTTTTTGTGGCATTTATGGATTTGGAAAAGGCGTATGATAGGGTGTATAGGGAAGCAATGTGGCAGATGTTGCAGGTGTATGGAATAGGAGGTAGGTTACTGAAAGCAGTGAAGAGTTTTTATGAGGATAGTGAGGCTTAGGTTAGAGTGTGTAGGAGGGAGGGGGACTATTTCCCAGTAAAAGTGGGCCTTAGACAAGGATGTGTGATGTCACCGTAGTTGTTCAATATATTTATAGATGGGGTTGTAAGAGAAGTGAATGTGAGGGTCTTGGCAAGAGGTGTGGGGTTAAAAGATAAAGAATCAAATACAAAGTGGGAGTTGTCACAGTTGCTTTTTGCTGATGACACTGTGCTTTTGGGAGATTCTGAAGAGAAGTTGCAGAGGTTGGTGGATGAATTTGGTAGGGTGTGTAAAAGAAGAAAATTTAAAGTGAATATAGGAAAGAATAAGGTGATGAGGATAACAAAAAGATAAGGTGACGAAAGATTGGATATCAGATTGGAGGGAGAGAGTATGGAGGAGGTGAATGTATTCAGATATTTGGGAGTGGACATGTCAGCAGATGGGTCTATGAAGGATGAGGTGAATCATAGAATTGATGAGGAGAAAAGGGTGAGTGGAGCACTTCGGAGTCTGTGGAGACAAAGAACTTTGTCCATGGAAGTAAAGAGGGGAATGTATGAGAGTATAGTTATACCAACACTCTTATATGGGTGTGAAGCATGGGTGATGAATGTTGCAATGAGGAGAAGGCTGGAGGCAGTGGAGATGTCATGTCTGAGGTCAATGTGTGGTGTGAATATAATGCAGAGAATTCGGAGTTTGGAAATTAGGAGGAGGTGCGGGATTACCAAAACTATTATCCAGAGAGCTGAGGAGGGGTTGTTGAGGTGGTTCGGACATGTAGAGAGAATGGAACGAGACAGAATGACTTCGAGTGTATAAATCTGTAGTGGAGGGAAGGCGGGGTAGGGGTCGGCCTAGGAAAGGTTGGAGGGAGGGGGTAAAGGAGGTTTTGTGTGGAAGGGGGCTTGGACTTCCAGCAAGCATGTGTGAGCATATTTGATAGGAGTGAATGGAGACAAATGGTTTTTAATACTTGACGTGCTGTTGGAGTGCGAGCAAAGTAACATTTATGAAGGGATTCAGGGAAACCGGCAGACCGGACGGGAAGTACAGTGTCTGCACTCTGAAGGACGGGTGTTAATGTTGCAGTTTTATAACTGTAGTGTAAAGCACCCCTCTGGCAAGACAGTGATGGAGTGAATGATGATGAAAGTTTTTCTTTTTCGGGCCACCCTGCCTTGGTGGGAATCGGCCGATGTGTTAATAAAAAAAAAATAAAAAAAATGTTCATTAGATGAGTTACAAAGAGTACAAGAGAGTGGATTATTTTGTTTGTTAATGCTATAGAAACGGAGTTAACTCAGTATGTCATTATTTATAACAGGTTTTTACATTTAAGTGATTAATCAACTTTGTTGGTAATGTTAAATATTGTGCACTTAGGTTTGGGTGAGAAGGTGTTTTTTTAGCAGCATTTTTAATTGAGGTACAGGCAGGGTTTCTTTGGCAATCACAGGTAATGAATTCCAAATTTTCGGGCCTTTAATGTGCATTGAGTTTTTGCATAGTGTTAGATGGACACGGGGAACATCGAGGAGTTATCTGTGTCATGTGTTATAGTCATGTGTCTTGTTAAGGTTGGTAAGGAGAAGTTTGAGTGGTGGGTTAATATTTGAGTTTAATGTTCTATGTATGTAATAGGCACAGTAAAAAGTATGGATGTCTTGTATGGTGAATAATTTTAGATTTTTGAATATTGGTGGAGTATGTTGTCTGGAGTGTGAATTTGTTATCATTCTAACTGCAGCGTTTTGTTGTGTTATTAATGGTCTGAGATGAGTTATTGTTGTTGAGTCCCATGCGCAGATTCCATAGGTGAGGTAGGGGTAAATGAGTGAGTGATACAGGGTAAGGACAGCTGGTTGTGGAACATAGTACTGTATCTTGGATAGTATTCCCACTGTCTTGGAGACTTTCTTGGAAATTTGTTGTATATGTGTCTGAAATTTGAGGCCACTGTCAAGATGGATTCCTAAGAATTTTCCCCTCTGTGAGTTTTGTGATAAGGGACCCGTTTATCATTATGTTAAGTGGTACATTTGTAGCTCTGTTTCCAAACTGAATGAAATAGGTTTTATCAATATTGAGAGTAAGTTTGTTAGTCATCATCCAGGTAGATATTTTCTGCAATTCAGTATTTACAGTGTTAGCTAGTATGTCTGGGCTTGGGTGAGAGAAAATGTATGTAGTGTCATCTGCAAATAGTATGGGTTTGAGTAGTTGAGATGCATTTGGTAAGTCGTTAATGTAAATGAGAAAGAGAAGTGGGCCAAGAACACTTCCCTGTTGGACACCAACTGTAATAGTTTGCGTGGTAGAGCTAGCTCCATTTGTGTAAACATATTGGCTTCTGTTGCTAAGGTATGATTTTAGGTAGTTGAGGGAGTGCCCTCTTATACCATAGTGTGATAATTTTAGGTGTAACAGATCATGGTCAACTGTATCAAAAGCTTTACATAAATCAATGAAGATTCCCACTGGGATTTCTTTTTTCTCGAGAGCAGTGTAAATTATTTCTAGCATGTGTATAATAGCATCATTTGTATTTTTATTAGGCCTGACTCCAAACTGACAATGGTTGAGTACATTGTGGGAGATGAGGTAGGAATATATCTGCCTATGAATTAATTTTTCAAAGATTTTGGAGAGAAGGGGTAAGTTAGATATTGGCCTATAGTTATTCAGGTCTGTTTGATCTCCTCCTTTATGTATGGGGGTAACCCTCGCTATTTTGAGTATTGATTGGAAGGTAGAGGATTCGATGGATTTGTTAAAGAGTGTTGCAATAATTGGTGAAAGAACTTGAGAAGCTTTTTTGTATATGAAAGGTGGTAAGTTATTTAGAGCTCCTGCCTTGCCTTTTAATGTGTTGATTATAAGTGAGACTTCTATTGGGTTGGTCGGGGCTAAGAATAGTGTGTTCGGATAGGTGCCAGTGAGATAGCCGTTAGGTGGAGTGTTTGAACTTGGGATTTTGCTTGCTAGCTTTTTTCCTATGGTGGAGAAGAAATCATTGAGTCTGTTTGCTGTTTCAGTAGGTGGGAGTAGGGGTTCATCTGGTTTTGTTAGTTTGATTGTTCTGTTAGTGGATATCTTTTTAGTTCCTAGAATTTCAGATAGGGTTTTCCATGTCTTTTTTATATCACTTTTTAAGTTATGTAATCTGTTCTCATAGTACAATTTTTTTGACCTTCTTATCAGGCTGGTTAGGTTTGATGAGTAACGTTATGTTTGTTCTCTTGTTATTTGACCCATTCTGTACTGTTTTTCATATAGGTGTTTTATATTAATAGATTTGAGAATGCTGGGTGTTTGCCAGGGACTGTTTAGTCTTTTAGCTGTGATCAGTTTAGTTTTTTTAGGTCAATGCTTATTATAGAGGTACATATTGGGTCTTTTTAAGAAAATTATTGATACATATATCAGTATCTGTATAGTTGTCTATCTCTGTTTGCCAGTCAATGTTTGTCATAGCTGTTATGAAGTTATTAATAGCTGTCTCATTATGCAGTCTGAAGGTAACTTTAGTAGTCTCTAGGGGAAATTTACCAAGGTTGGTTATGAGGAAGGAACGGTAGTGGTCTGTGGTATTATCTGTGATTATGCCTGATTTTAAAGGGGATATGGTGTTAGTCCAGATGTGATCTAATAGGAGGCACAAGTCTCAGAGATTCTTGTAGGTTTTGTTACTGTCGGTAGCAGCAAGCAGTTGCTCATAGTGTTTGTGAATTCAGTTACTTGTGGGTTCTGATTTTGTAGGAGGTTTATATTGAAGTCTCCTGTGAGGATTAAGTGGTCTTTGTTCCTGTGTGCATCAGTAATCATACTTCCTAATTTTTCACTAAATTGTTTAACCCGTTAACGGTCCACACGTATAGTACTGCTACTGCCCCAAACGTATATTTACATTTTATTTTTCCTGCCTCCAAATTTGGCATGATTGGCCTGAGATGCCTGGTCAGCGTAGAATGGGTCTTAGCCCTTGGTGTGCGCTGCATTAAAAAATCTGGGACCACTTAGTACGTTTGGGAGCACCAATTCAATTAAGCGCCAGCTAGAGCAAATAGTGTGGCAAACACTGGGGATTCACTGATGTCATGTAGTATTAACTCTCCCATTTTAAGTGGAAAGTGATGTTGACCCCGAGTTTAGTGGCTCTGAGGTGGATATGGCCATAAGTGGTCGAGGAAATATCAAAAACCTTGATAATAACCCATGTGCAACATCCTTTTAGAATGTCTTGCAACCTATGCCTGTCTATCTGTCTCTGTCTATCTCTGTCTCACAGGTACACAAATACAATTATACATAGTGTAAATTTCCTAGGATAACCCAAAAAATCCAGACAAAGTGCTTCTAGATATAATGTGTAAACATGACTAGCAAATATGTATTTACACTTGCTCAGGAACCAGACATGTTGGTTCAGGAGTGGATCTCTCTGAGACGGGAGAGCTAGTTGCTAAACGGACAGACAGATAGACAGAGAGCTTGACAGACAGGCAGATAGACAGAGAGATTGACAGATAAAGAGCTTGACAGACAGAGAGCTTGACAGATAGACTTGATAAGCTTGAGAGACAGAGAGCTTGAGAGACAGAGAGC
Organism: Cherax destructor; assembly: GCA_009830355.1. Taxonomy (NCBI): domain Eukaryota; kingdom Metazoa; phylum Arthropoda; class Malacostraca; order Decapoda; family Parastacidae; genus Cherax; species Cherax destructor. Next base: position 3,329 of record WNWK01043660.1, on the reverse strand, counting down.
TTGAGAGACAGAGCTTGACAGACAGAGAGCTTGACAGAGAGCTTGACAGACAGAGAGCCTAACAGACAGAGAGCTAGCTTGACAGACAGACAGATAGAGAGCTTGGCAGACAGACAGATAGACAGAGAGCTTGAAAGACACAGATAGATAGAGTTTGACAGACAGATATGGTTGTGTAACAGTGAAAACAGAGGGGGATGCTCGCTCATCATATGTCACCCCTTATCTTATCTTATCTTATCACTGCACCCTCGCGTACGCTCACCAATTATCTTATCTTATCACTGTCAGCAGTGGACTGACTTGTTTTACATCATGCTTCATGGGAACTTATTATTCTTATTCTTATTATTATTTTCATTATTCTTATTATTATTCCTATTATTATTATTATTATTATTATTATTATTATATACTCCCACGTATCCAAAACATTGCTGGAACCTATAAATACTTTGTATATATGACCAAAGCAGGTGTAAATGTCCACCTGCTTTGTGTTTGTGACAATTTGAGTAAAATTTCAGTACCTAATACAGTGGTACCCTGACTTACGATGGTCCCCAAACACACCCTTTTATGTAAGTTTATTTTTTTAAATGCTTTTGTAAGTGTAATTTTGGGGGTCTAAAAGGACTAGTCTATTTTACATCATTTCTTATGGAGATAAATTCGTTTGGTAATGGCACTTGAACAGCATTCTGGAATGAAAAAATATCGTAAGTCGGGGTACCACTGTATTAGTCTTAGAACAAAGAACTACTATAAATTGTAATTATCAGAACATAAAAATTAAATAAAATAATATACAAAAGAGAAAAAAGGTATATCGGCAACACTTCTGCAAGCGGCAGGACTCTATGTTGCCGTAAGGTGAGCATTCAGTGCCAATTTCTCGGTCTCATATTTCGGTAAGTACTGAGCCTAAATTTTTTTTTATGCTATTACACTTAGAAAAATGTGCTCTTTATTTCTATAAAAAACAATTTTTTTTCAAAATATTCGGGGCACTGGGGTAGTAAACGTATATATACGTTTGGACCGTTACGGTTAATATTTGACTGTGGTAGTCTATAGATGTTTATCACTGTGAGAGGTTTTGTAGGTATTTGGATTTAAACTTAGCTATTATATATTCTCCATGTTCATCTCTTGTGTATGTATTGTTGATACATTCAAGCTGGTCTGAGTAGAATATAGCTGTGCCACATCCTTGTTGGTCTGGCCTACAATTGTGTATGGCTGTGTAACCAGGAATGGCATAGATATCTGTAGTATTAGTATTAGGCTTTAGCCAGGTTTCAGTGAGAGCAATGATGGACATACTGGCCTGTAGTGAGTTTAATAATGCAGTGAGGTCGTCAAAATGTTTGCTTAAAGATCTGACATTGTAGTTAAGTTATTGTTGGCTTTGAGTAGGGTTTTGCCAGTTCTGCTGTGTAGTAATTACAGTTATTGTTAGGTTCGTATAAGTCATTTAATAAGAGGTTGATATCAGGATCAATGTTTGGAACCATAAGATTTAGTGTGATTCTATAATTAAATTAAAAAAATATAACAATGTAATTAGACTTAAGAATAGAACAATGCAAAAGGAGTTCTTGGCACATGAATTAGTACGTTAGATATGTTTACAAAAATGAATAAATGAACTATGGTAGTCAATTTACAGCTAAAATGAATCTAAAACACTATAGCACCTGAGTTAGCACCTTAATTAATTTAACAAATGTTTATATATGAGTGTGATTCTAAAACAAGACTTAGGAACAATGTATTATGCTAAGCTTAATAATATGATACCTGATGAATTAATTTTACTAGCTATTGGATTAACACACTTTTGAACAAAAGTCAGAGATTTAGGATATTTTTACAATGTTGATGATTTACTATTTAAATAGCTAATTGAACTGGTTGGAATAATTACTATGACTAGTAATAAGTTATTATGGAACAAATATTTAAATTCAGTATTGCACTAGCTAAGTGAACTGGTTCGAATAATTACTATGACTTGTATTAAGTTATTATGGTACAAATATTTAGATTCAGTATTGCACTAGTTGTGATTTTAGAAATTTATTAAAGGCAATATAAAGTAAATGAAAGTAAAGAAGTATTATAGGAGAATTTTTTTTTTTTCAACAAGTTGGCCATCTCCCACCGAGGCAGGGTGACCCAAAAGAAAGAAAATCCCCAAAAGAAAATACTTTCATCATCATTCAACACTTTCACCACACTCATACATAATCACTGTCTTTGCAGAGGCGCTCAGATACGACAGCTGAGAATAGTCCCTCCCAGCTGTCACTATCACAGATCCCTCCTTTAACTCTTTGACTGTCGCAACCCCTAATCCTGAGGTCTCCTGTTGTCGCAAAATTTTCTAAAAAAAAAAAAAAAATTCTTATGAAATGATAATCTTTTCCTGATGGTAATGACACCAAAACTATGAAATTTGATAGAAAACTTATGGAATTACGCTCTCGCAAAATTAGTGATCTCAGCGATATATACGCATCGGCAATTTTGCCGACTTTGAGCCCTATTTTCGGCCAATTCCATTTTTCTAGTCGACCAAACTCATAGCTATTTCTTTAGAACTACATTTGTTCTATCGATTGAGTACAAAACACCAATTTACCGATTTCAACTACCCAATAGTGTGGTCAGAAATTGGCAATTTGACCAATTTCATGCAAAATAAAAATGTTTTCAATTTCAAAATAGGGTCCAGAATAAACAATGCAGACATTCCTGGCACTAAAATAAGATGTTATCTGTTCATTAGTCACGTCTTTAGGCACCTCTTATATTACTCTTGCTTTCTATTTTGATTTTTTATTCACACAAAAAATAGAAGATTTACCGTTATGCAGACAATTGGATAATTGTAAAAATGATATAAATATTATCAGTGCACTTGTGAAAGAATATTAGACTCACCAGTTGATGTATATTGGATGCATGGTGTGATTTGTTTACTCTTGAACATTGGCAAAAATCGAACATTTCCCCTAATTTGAGCTCAATTTCAAGATCGTTTTCATCATGAAACTAATCAACATCAACTCTATTTCTGTAGTATGTTTTCCATTCTATCAAATGAGACCACAAAAAAGAGAATACAACCATAAATACTATACGAAAATACACCTCAAAGTCGGCATTTTAATCCAAAAATACAGTCAGAGTTTTTTTTTTTCTCATTATGCACTGGGTGCTGCAGGATTTTTTTTATACAGCGCACACTGACCATACAGACCTATTATCTCATATGTGGGCCTACCAGTTTTCTCCCACTTGATTTGAAGCCGCTAGAATTT
>WNWK01043659.1:0-15408 GCA_009830355.1 Cherax destructor | reverse complement strand
TGTGTGTGGTGCAGGATTTTTTAATACTGCAAAGTATTAATTGACCACACAGACCCATTCTTTCATATATGGCTACCAGTCAAGCCTCACTTAATTTGAGGCCACTAGAATTTATCTCATGTACAGCATCAACCCCTGCCAGTAAATATACTAGTGCTGTGTGACCCCGAGTTTCAGAAACTCCCGGAAATCGTACATTTATGTAAGATAATATTGTAAGTGCTGTGGAAAAGTATTTTGGGGTCTGAATAGACTAACTTACTTGACATTTCCTTCCTTAAGGAGAATTGCTCGTAATGGCACTTGAGCAGATCAGGAGTGAAGCTTTATTTAAACTCGGGGTCCACTGTGGCTGTTCCACCCCCAAAGGGTTAAACTTCACTCACTTCAGCACCTGCTGCAGGCATTTTTCTGATTTGAGATCATCTTGCAACTGCTTCCTTGCTTTTCAGATATTATTGCCTGCGTAACACTATCTCCTGCTAATTCTTTCTTGTTGGATCCACACCAACAACAAATTCTCAATATCTTCCAGCACTTCCGATCTCTGCTCTAGACTATACTTGCACCTATCGCAACAGCTTCCTTGATTTTATTTCCTGGTCAAAGGTAGCGATGGTTGTTAGGTCTTTCCAGACATAGCCTGGCCAGCTCAGCCACACGCATCCACTTTCATATTTTTGCTATTGTCTCTCTAGTTCTACTGTGGCTTGGAGCCTTTTACCACAGGGCTGGCAGTAGGAGCTTTGGACCCATGGTGGCTTATTTCAGCAGTTGCAAGTAATTAAACAATGGAATAATGACAAATGTATGGTATAAATGCAGCAAGTGGCAGTCACTATAAACAATGGCACACTGACTTCCCTAGATGTAGTGTTGTGCCGTCCATGCAATATTTTTTACGGAAAAAGGTAACATTCCGAATTTTACGTAATCCGACGCCTACTTAATCCGGGGGTCCACTGTATACAGTGAGCTCGTCATGGTATTATGCCGGGTGAGTGCCCCGGCATAATGCTGTGACAAAAATCAAAGGCCTACCATACAGGGGGGTCTTTTTTCATCAGTGCATTCTGCTGGAGCAGCCATTAGCATGACGTCACGGCCTGCTGCCACACTTCACATTGAATTCTCATTGCTCACATGGCTGCTGTGGTGAGAGGAAGTGTTGCACTTTTGTCTCTCATCTGACCCATCTTTTGACAGGTGTTCCCTTTGGTTTTGGGGCTATATATGTTTGATTAGAGTAACTGCTTCTTTAACACAGTTACGGTATGTAATATATTAAATCTATATTATGGTATGTAATATAGATTTACATACAGAAAAGAATAACAAATAAATATAAAGCACTAATAACATGTATAAATGAACATTTAACATCACACTTACTTTTATTGGCGACTCTTGTTGGTGTATGGAAGATGGAGAGGAGAGAGGGAGGCGAGTTTATTGTTGGGAGGCAGGAAAAAATGCTTCAATTTGACACTAATATCAGCTCTACGGCTTATTTATCTATCACAATTCATCTAATATGACATAATAAACAGTATAAATAACATAAAAACGTGATATACACTCTAGAAAGAATAAAATATGTGTCTCATTACGAATGTGGTGGCGGGCATACTCAGTCCAGCTATGAAAACATCTTCCTATTCTTTCCTCCTTCAGACGCATTAGTATAAGAGAAAACGGAGTTTGTAATGCTAACTGCATTAGATCACTTCTTTCCAGTCGGCTACACGGATTGCACAGAATTCATTCCTGTCTAGGCTGGTAACAACAACAACAACAACAATAACTGGTTTGTTGACAAAACTCCCGAACATTGTACACTCTCATTCTCTCTTGTTTATTCATTTAATCTTGTTTACTCACCTCTCACTCTACATTAAGACTGCCTCTTACCACCACTGCCTCTAACACTGCCTCAACCAACAAACAAGTATCACTGCCTCTCACCACCACTGCCTCTCACCACCACTGCCTCTCACCACCACTGCCTCTCATCACCAGTAGTTTCCAGTCAGCTTCACTGAGTGAACAGAATTCAATCCTGTCCAGGCTGGAAACAGCAAAAACAACTGGTTTGTTGGTGTATGAGAGAGGCAGGAGAGTTTGGAGGCAGGACAAGATAGCTCTTCAATACGACACTAATATAAACTCTACGGCTTATTTATCTATCACAATTCATCTAATATGACATAATAAACAATATTAATAACATAAAAACATGATATATACTCAAGAATGAATAAAATATGTCATTATGTATGAGAGAACTGGCAGTAGTATTGTTTTTGTTGGGTATATGGGCCATTGCTGGTGGAGGTCGGCAGCAGCAGCAGGCCGCCACCAGCTCTATTCACACAATGTATATAATTTATAAATAAGAAATATTTACACTTAAATTTATAAATAAATATTTACACTTAACTCCATGGGGAAGTGGAACAGAATTCTTCCTCCGTAAGCCATGCGTGTCGTTAGAGGCGACTAAAATGCCGGGTGCAAGGGGCTAGTAACCCCTTCTCCTGTATATATTACTAAATGTAAAAGGAGAAACTTTCGTTTTTTCTTTTGGGCCACCCTGCTTCGGTGGGAAACGGCCGACGTGTTGAAAGAAAGAAGAAAGATTTACACTTTAATTTATAAATAAGGAATATTCACACTTCTATAAATAAGAAAGATTTACACTTACCTTGGAGGAGATGTTGGCAGACGGCAGCTCTAGTCTGTCTCTATATTCCTCAAACAAACAATGGAGGAGTTAGGTTTCGTGTTGTCATTAATCTATCGATTAATGGCTTAACTTACTTGCTACACTGTTAATGCTACACTTTAACGCCGGCTGGTTCTATAGCCTTTATCGACTCCACTTTGATACTTTGCTACGATTTCTTTCTTTAATTCTATGGTGTTCCTCACTTTCTTTACCAAAGGACTGACACTAGGAGCTTTCTTTGGGCCCATGGTGGCTTATTTAGCAGTCACACAATAATCAAGGGCCAAAAACAATGGATTGTTAAGAAATGTTTAGTATGAACTCGCAGGATAATGTTCACTCAACCAGAAACAATGCTACACTGCCTGAGAATGTGCGTGGGAGGCGGGCTTGCGGGCTTTGTATGTGCGCTGGGCACTGGACAGGTTCCGTACCATGAACGAAAACAGAGGGAATCACACGAAAACAGAGGTAAATTTTCCCCGAAAAAACTGCACGAAAACTGAAACACACGAAAACAGAGATACACGAAAACGGAGGGACCACTGTATTTACATTATTTCTTATGGGAAATAAGGTTTCGAGTTTCAAAGTTTTCGAGTTGAGGTCTAGCTCCTGGAACGGATTAAGACCGATAGTCGATGGACCACTGTACTTTGATTTTGTCCACCTAGACAACTTTGTTAATAAACTCCTCAATTTTTATTTCGTTAGTATCCTATCAGTTGCAATCCTAAAGTAGTACTATCAAAATTTATCATAATTTTTAAAGGATAACTGGACCAGAATACTGACTATACTTGTTACAAAAAAACAGAAACAGGCTGAATGCTAGAGGGGGAAACCTTCTAGTATTCTCTGGAGATGTCTATACTTAACCCTTAAACTGTCCAAACGTAGATCTACGTTTATGCGCGTAGCGCTCCGACCTTGATTTTCTCCATAAGAAAGCATGTAAAAAAAAACGTAGATCTATGTTCGGAGCGCTACGTGAGCGAACGTAGATCTACGTTTGGACAGTTTAACCCTTAAACTGTCCACACGTAGATATACGTTCACTCGCGTAGCTGACCGAACGTAGATCTACGTTTTTTTCCAAATGCTTTTAACCTTGCCACGATAAGCCTGAGTTGCCTAGAGATTAGAGAATGGGTCTGTGCACTCAGTGTGTGTAGTATTACAAAATGTGGGAATGACAAACAAAATGCACTCTTCATTTTAAAGAAAACGAACAATTTATTTTTTTCTCGAAATACTCGGTCAGCTACGCGAGTGAACGTATATCTACGTGTGGACAGTTTAAGGGTTAAGGGTTAATAGATATTGCCCTTTTTTGTAACAGCGACGTACTTGTTTACCAATGCCTCGTACTTACGACGGGCTCTCTGACCAGTATGCATGCCTAAATAATGTACAGTGGTCCCTCGACTTTCGGTCCGTCCGACTATCGGTGATTTCGAGGGCTTTTTTCAGTCAAATTTTCCCTCGCCAACCGGTCATTCCCTCGACTGTGGGTCCGGGTACCAGACCTGTCCACCTGCCTGCGCTTGTGCGCCTTGCTGCGCAGGCGTCGTGAGCCAGTCTAGCGTTGTTTACCATTGAGAGAACATTACCCAGCGCACTCATTCAAACATTTCACAATAAATTTATTGTGTTTATTGCTGGTTTAGTGATTGTCACCGTGAAATAAGTCACCATGGGTCCAAAGAAGCTTCACAAGTCGATAAAGGCTATAGCACCAGCCAGCGACAGAGTAGCAAGTAAGTTAAGCGATTAAGCAATAGAAAATGATGACACACAACTTAACTCCTACATTGTTGTTTGAGGAACATAGGGGCACTGACAAAAGTGCCACCCTCTGCCACCAACTCCTCCAAGGTAAGTGTAAATATTTCTTATTTATAAATTAAAGTGTAAATATTTCTTATTTATAAATTATGTACATTGTTTGTGTGAATAGTGGTGATGGCCTGCTGCTGCCACACACCACGGCTTATGGTCAGTGGCCCTTATACCCAACAACAACAACACACTACCACCAGTCCTTACATTCGTAATGACATGTTTTATTCATTCTAGAGTTTATATCATGTTTCTATGTTATTAATATTGTTTATTATGTCATATTAGATGAATTGTGCTAGATAAATAAGCTGTAGAGTTGATATTATTCTCATATTGACGGACTATCTTGTTCTGCCTCCAAACAAACTCTCTTGTCTCTCTCATACGCCAACAAAAGTCTTCAATAAAGGTAAAACTGATTTAACTGTTCATTTATCCATTAAAATTAGTGCTTTATATTTATTTCTCATTGTTTTCTGTATGTAAAACTATAGTATTTATTCTTTAAAAAAATTAATTTTTTGTGAATATTTTTGGGTGGAAAGGGATTAATTGTATTTACATTATTTCTTATGGGAAACAAGGTTTCGACTTTCGAAGAATTTGAGTTAAGGTCTAGCTCCTGGAACAGATTATGACCGAAAGTCGAGGGACCACTGTATATTAGAGCCAATTTCCTCTATTCTATTTACAGTGGTCCCTGTAAATTAACAAAGTTGTGTAGGTGGACAAAATCAAAGTACAGTGGTCCCTCGACTATCGGTCTTAATCCGTTCCAGGAGCTAGACCTTAACTTGAATTCTTCGAAAGTCGAAATCTTATTTCCCATAAGAAATAATGTAAATACAATTAATCCGTTTCCACCAAAAAATATTCACAAAAAAATCATTTTTTTTTAAGAATAAATACTATAGTTTTACATACAGAAAACAATGAGAAATAAATATAAAGCACTAATTTTAATGGATAAATGAACAGTTAAATCAGTTTTTCCTTTATTGAAGACTTTTGTTGGCGTATGAGAAAGACAGGAGAGTTTGTTTGGAGGCAGGACAAAATAGTCCTTCTATATGACAATAATATCAACTCTACAACTTATTTATCTATCACAATTTACGCGTATGTACTAGTACGACACCAACCCTACATTAAGAGTACAAATATTTTGAGATAAATAATGAATGCACTGTGTGTGTATTTTACTTTTTATTGTTTTTTAATGCCTAGTTCTATTGCTAACTTAATATATGTTAGTGTAAACTTGTTATCTGGCATTTATATGAATTTATAAGTGGAAAAAAAATGGCGTTCTGCTTTCCGGCAATGTCTGCTTTGCGGCGGTAGCCTGGAACCTAACCTGCGATATAAGTGGGGCCCTACTGTATACCCGAAATGTTATAAATGGTGCAAAGGTGACATTAAAACAATATCAAAGATAGTCGACACAAACCCACTACCATTATAGTATGCTCCTAACTTAGCAACGAATTCGTTTACCAATGTGGTCTTGGGAACTTAACTCCGTCGTTAAGTGAGGAGAGGCTGTAATACTAGACAGTTATTGATCACATACCTGAGTACCTGATGGGGACTACGAGAAATTCTCTTTTTGAACTTGTGAAGTAGAACATCTCCGTGAATGGCAACATCTTTCTCATACACTCCATCTCCCTTCCCTTCAGCTCCCGCAGCAATCTCCTTAATTATTATTAACAGTTTAGAAGCAGGGCTAGAACTAATAAATCATTAAAGCAAGTAAAGAGAACTATTTGCTATGAGCCAAGAAATAAAATAGTAAAGCAAAGGAAAAAGTAATTAATGAGCATTTGTTTATGTTAATACAAGTGACATGAAATATTATTTATTTTACTTTAATAAAATAAACAAAATTAACAAATCAACTATCTCCTACTTTTTACAATCATTCACTCAATAGCTATCCTGCCAGAAGTGTGCAGATAACATAATTCAGATGACCCTCTCAGCTGCAACAACCCCAATTTTCCTTCAAAGCACTGTGCTTCCCACCTCCAGGAAACAAGTCCAGCTAAGAAGAGCCTATGAGATGTGGAGGTTATTCAGCCAGTACATTGAACTGGGGCCTGGCTATGAATCTCTGAAGAGGCCCCATAGCCATAGACATTTTATTTAGATTTCCTCTTGTTGTTTTTTTGTTTTTTTGTAATTTCAACTATTTTTAGTTTATTTAGAAAAATAATTATGTAAAACTCACTTAAGATTGAACAGTCTTGTTCTGCTTTGCAAAATTTCTCTTGGAGGCCCTGCAGTTAAGTGATTCCCTGAAACTCCTCATAAATCTTACCTTGCTCACATTATAACAGTATAACAAGCCATAAAAAATTACTTATTTTCACTCACTCTGATCCAACAAGCTCATGGAAACCAGCTGGATACTCTTTTAACCTCTTTCTCCAATCTTTCTTGGGATAACCCCTACCCCTCCCTTCTGCCACCCCAGACTTATACACCCTTTTGGTTATTTATTTTGTTCCACTGTCTCCAAATGCCCAGACTATCCTAACCCCTGTTGGTAACCTTATGCCATTTTTATGCTTTGAATTCTCTGCACAATAATCACACCAAATATTGCTCTCAAAATCCTATCTTAACTGCCTCTAGCTGCCTCCTTGCTTCACACCCACTATCTCCATGCTTAAACCCCTTTCTAGTTAAAAAAAAAAAGCCATGTGAACAAATACTAGGACATATTTATTAAGAAATTTCTCAGTCCTGGATCCTGACCACTTCATCAGTATCAATTACCAAGGATTATACCATTCTCCCTTCTTCCAGTCTAATATCAAATATTTAATTGCCTAGATTTCTAGTCACTCATCACCTTACTATTTCCAGTGTTCACTTAATTTCCTTCATTTATATACCCACCTACATTCATGCACAAACTTTTGCAACTTCTTTTCAGAATCTCCCAAATGAATTGTCATAAGCAAAGAGTAACTGTGACAACTACCACTTAGTATCATACTCATTACCTCTTAATCCCACACCTCTTGCAACACCCTGCCATTCACTTCTTTTATAACCCATCTATAAATATTTAATAACTATGGAGATATTACACATCTACTTAACCCTTTGGGGGTCCAAGGACCCTCTCCGAAACTCGTTCTCAGGGTCAAAGAATTTAAAAAAAAAAAATCTTATGAAATGATAGAGAATCTTTTTCCGATCATAATGCCACAAAAATTATGATATTTGATCAAAAACTAATGGAATTATGCTTTCGCGAAGTTAGCGGTATCGATGACATTTACGCATTGGCGATTTCGCCCAATTTGAGCCCTATTTTCGGCAAATTCCAATGTTTCAGTCTACTAAAATTATAGCTATTTCGCTAGAACTCCATTTCTTCTATCAATTGAGTACAAGAAACCGCCTATTTACCAATTTCAACTACCCAAAATAGTGGTCAGAAAATGGCAATTTGGCCAATTTCACACAAATTTCAAACGATGCCAATTTCAAAATAGGGTCCATAATAAACAAGGCAGACATTCCTGGCACTAAAATAACATCTTCTCTGTTCATTAGTCACGTCTCCAGGCCCCTCTTACATTACTTTTGCTTTCCATTTTGAATTTTTCTCACAAAAAATTTAAGATTTACTGTTATGTTTACAACTTCATCATTGTAAAAATGGTATAAATAATATCATCGCACTTGTGCAAGAATATTAGACTCTCCAGTTGATGTGTATTGGATGCATGGTGTGATTTGTTTACTCTTGAACATCGGCCAAAATCGAACATTTTCGCTACTTTGCGCTAAGTTTCAAGTTACTTGTCATCGTGAAACCAGTCAAAATTATTGTATCTCTATTTCTGTAATACGTATATCATCTAAAAATGAGACTAAGAAAACGAGAATACAAGCATAAATACCATACGAAAATAGACTGCAAAGTCGCTGTTTTAAACCAAAAACACGGTCAGTTTTTTTTCCTCATTATGCACTGTGTGTTGCAGGAATTTTTTATACTGCGCACACTGACCGCACAAACCCATTCTATCACATCTAGGCCTAACAGCCTGTTTCTGCTTGATTTGAGGGCTCTAGAATTTAGGCGTATTAGTACGTCCATAACCCCAGGGCGTAAGCCATACTAGTACGACCAAAACCCCGAAAGGGTTAAAGACTAATGTTTGTTTCTTAACACACTGGCCATCTCCCATCAAGGTTCAGAGTGACCCGAAAAAGATGAAACACTTTCAACAAAATTCACTCCATCACTGTCTTGCCAGAGGCACACCTACACTATTTATAAAACTGCAACATAAAAAACACCCCTCCTTCAGAGTGCAGGCACTGTATTTCCCATCTCCTGGACTCAAAGTCCAGCTTGCTGGTTTCCTTGAATCCCTTCATAAATGTTACCTTGCTCACACTCCAACAGCACATCGTCATAAAAACCATTTGTTTCTACTCGCTCCTAACACACACACAAAAGCTTGCTCTAAGTCCATACCCCTCACACACAAAACCTCCTTTACCCCCCCCTCCAACCTTTCCTAGGCCAACCCTTACCCCACCTTCCTTCCACTACAGATTTATATGCCCTTCAAGTCATTCTATTTCATTCCATCCTCTCTAAATGTCTGAATCACTTCAACAACCCCTCCTCAGCCCTCTGGATAATACTTTTAGTAACTCTGCACCTCCTAATCTCCAAACCATGGATTCTGTGCATAGTCACACCACACATTGCCCTCAGACACAACATCTCCACTGCCTCCAACCTTCTCCTTGCTGCAACACTCACCACCCATGCTTCAGACCCATATAAGAGCATTAGAATAACTATACTCTCATACATTCCCCTCTTTGCTTTGATGGATAACGTTCTTTGTCCCCACAGACTCCTCAGTGCATCACTCGCCTTTTTTCCCCACATCAATTCTATGATTCACTTCATCTTTCATAGACCCATCTACTGACAAGTTCACTCCCAAATATCTGAATACATTCACTTCCTCCACACTCCCTCCCTCCAATCTGATATCCACTCTTTCATTAACTAAATATTTTGTTATCCTCATCACTTTACCCTTTCCATGTTCACTTTTAATTTCCTCTTTTTACATACCCTACCAAACTCGTCTACCAACCTCTGCAACTTCTCTTCAGAATCTCCCAAAAGCACAGTGTCATCAGCAAAAAGCAACTGTGACAACTCACACTTTGTGTTCGATTCTTTATCTTTTAATCCCACACCTCTTACCAACACTTCAGCATTCACTTCTCTTACAACCCCATCTTTAAATATACAGTGGACCCTCAGTTTTCGTTCACCTCCAAACTCGAACAATTATGTAAGTGTATTTTCATAAGTGCTTTTGTAAGTGTATTTTTGGGGGTTTGAAACGACTACTCTAATTTACATTTGTCCTTATGGGAACAAATTCATTCGGTTACAGCACTCGAACAGCATTCTGGAAAGAATTTTCAACGAAAACAGAGGGTCCACTGTACTGAACAACCATGGTGACATCACACAACCGTGTCTAAGGCTTACTTTTACTGGGAAATTATCTCCCTCTCTCCTACATACTCTAACCTGAGCCTCACTATCCTCATTAAAAACTCTTCACATCCACCACATTGTCCCCCTATCCACTTTATCATACGTACATCTTTTCCAAATCCAAAAATGCCACAAAAACCTCTTTACCCTTATCTACTCTTCACCTATATGTTTCACTGTCAACACTTGGTCTACACACCCCCCTATCCTTCCTAAAGCCTCCTTGTTCATCCGTGAACTTGGTCTCTGTCTTGCTCTTAATTCTTTCAATAGTAACTACAGGTCGGCCATCACTAATCCAGCAATCAGTTATCCGGTTCCATCAGTAATCTGGCACTAATTTCAGCTAGCATAATTTCAAATTTCAGCATTATAATGACTCAGAAATTGTCCATATGGTTGTAAATCCACAGCAGCAAGCTAGTGAAGGAGAAAGCAGTGATGAAAAATGAGGAAGATGTAGCAGAAAGAGTCTCTGTTGATAGGTTAATTAAGTGTATTCTAACCTAACCACTCTATAATCCGGCAAACTCACTAATCCGGCACACTACAGGTCCCAATGATGCCGGATTAGTGATGGCCGACCTCTACCATACACTTTACCAGGTATACTCAACAGGCTTATTCCCCTTTAATTTTTACACTCCCTTTTGTCCCCTCTGCCTTTATACAAAGAAACTATGCATGCTCTCTGCCAATCCCTAGGTACCTTACCCTCTTCCATACATTTATTAAATAAAAGCACTAACAACTCCAAAAATATATTCCAACCTGCTTTTAACACTTCTGTCTTGATCCCATCACTCCCAGCTGCCTTACTCCTATTTCAATCTACCCACTGCCTCATGCACCTCCCCCACACTCACAACTGGCTCTTCCTCACTTCTACAAGATGTTATACCTCCCTGTCCAATACATGAAATTACAATTTTCCTAACTTCATCAACATTTAACCCTTTGAGGGTCGAGAGGCCCTCTCCCAAACTCGTTCTCAGGGTCGAAAAATATTCGGAAAAAAAAAAAATTTTCTTATGAAATGATGTTTTTTTTTCTAAATCTAATAGGCTAAACAAAAAATGTTTGCGATCAATACTTACCGAGATATGGAGGCATGAAGTTAACAGAAATTGAACTGTTTACGGCAACATCGCTGACTGCCAGTCACCCAGTAATTATTTTTTTTTCCACTTTTTTTTTTTTTTTCCAAGTAACTTTTATGGCCTGTAAGACCAATATAAGGACTATTTGGTATATATTCACTCGTTGTATATTACACAATAGCTCCACAAACACTGTTGTCATTATATTGTTTACAAAAAATGTTTACACACACGAACAATATAAAATGTTGTTTATTACTATTTGTCTATCATATATATATATATATATATACATATATACAGTCACTGGACATGTCTCTAGAAGTTCTGCAGCTTGTGGAACTCTTTGAAACATGGTGTCATGCACTATGGTGTTTTACACTCCTCGCACATAAAACGAGTGTCTCTGGGTTGTTGTGGGTGTCTTTTTGTATGTGCACAGACATAACACCTCTTCTGAGCCTTTTTCTTCATAGCAGTAGCAAGCAGTTGTATTAGGAAGTGATCACCATGCCTCAGACGAGAGGGTAGTTGTTGATCAGTTCACAGGCGTTGTTTTATTGCAGGTGTTGTTACTTGGTACTTGAATAATATTTGTTTGATGACAAACAAAACTGACCATATGGTGGTTTGTTTCTGGTCTTTAACTTATACACATTATAAGCATTCAGCATGGAAATGTCTACAAGATGAAAAAAGAGTTTTATGTACCACTTATAACTCTTGCGAACACAATCAGCAAACCCAATCTGCATGTCACATTTGTCCACTGAATGCATATTGAGAGTGTAGTCCATCACAGCTGCAGGTTTTAGGATGGGTTCATTGGTTTCTCTATTCAGCCTGCCAGTGTCTGTCATTTCGTTTTGGTGAACTGATGACAACAGTGTGACATCTTGTTTGTCATGCCACCGAAATGCCATGATGTCATTGGCATCAAACTTCTGCACCTGACCTCTACGAGTGCTTGCATTGAACCTTGGCATATGTTTACGATTTGCACGCACTGTACCGCACACATCTGTCATGTTCACTCGCAAAAAATCACTGAGTAAAGGGCTTGTGTACCAGTTCTTTCTTTCTTTCAACACGTCGGCCGCCTCCCACCGAAGCGGGGTGGCCCAAAATGAAAAACGAAAGTTTCCCCTTTTACATTTAGTAATATATACAGGAGAAGGGGTTACTAGCCCCTTGCTCCCGGCATTTTAGTCGCCTCTTACGACACGCACGGCTTACGGAGGAAGAATTCTGTTCCACTTCCCATGGAGTGTGTACCAGTTATCAGTATATAATATATGCCCCATACCAAGATATGGTTCCATCATTGTTCTAACCACATCACCAGAGATACCCAATAACTTCCTGGTATTTTGCAAATGTATTACTTCCTGTGTACACAATAATGTCCAATACAAGACCACTGTAGCAATCACAAAGTACAAACAACTTTATACCAAAGCGTCTCCTCTTGCTTGGTGTATACTGCTTGAACGACAGTCTACCTTTGAACAAAATCAAAGACTCATCAATAACAAGCTTCCTGAAGGGATAAAAATACATACTGAATTTCTGCTTCAGATACATAAACACATATCTAATCTTATATAACCTGTCAGGCCTGGTTTTGTCTGAGAAGTGTAGCATACGTAACAGTAGCACAAATCGATTCACTGGTATTATTTCACTAAAAGATGGGGTTGCAATGAGGCGGTCTGTCGACCAGTATGATTTGACACTGTGCTTATACACATGTGGCATAAGCATTATTGTGGCAAACAAAAGATACATCTCAGCCACAGTTGTCTCCTTCCACTGGTGTAGACGTGATCCTGGTGAAAGAATCGTGTTTGCCATGGTGTAATCGAAGTATCTGTTGATTTCCCTGACAATTTCCATCAGGGGTTCGTCAAAGAATAACTGGAAACATTCCAGTTCAGTGGCATTGTTCCTACGTGTACATGATGGCCGTAGTCCACTTTGACTTTCATCAAAGTGATGGGGATTGGGAACAAAATTGGCAGCTTCCTGCCAATCCTAGGTGCGGTCTGCTGGTGGGTACTGGATATTGACAGGTGGTTGTGGAGGTTGTTGTGGTGGGTGGGTGGGTGGGTGAGGCTGACTCAGTGGCTTGGGTAGCAGCATGTGCTGCTGCTGGTGCCTGATGGCTGGCACCACCACCACCACCATCTGATGACGCATGTATACATTTTTCATCCCCATTGTAACAATATAAAATTCATTTTCACTATCACTTCCTCCTGTATGCCCACGAGATGTACTCCGAGATGTACTCCTTACCCTTGGAACAGCATATGGCACGCTACCAGAGCGCATATAGTGTCGTATATACTGACGCTTCACTGGAGAATATTCCCCTTCACTCTCGCTACTGGAACTGTTTTGAAGAGCTTGGAGTTCATATTCACTATCACTATCATCACCATTGCTCACATCTGAGTCCTGGATATGAGTAAATAACAGTTTCCTCCTTCGTTCTGGTACAACTGAACATGAACAAGACGCCACAGCACCAGAGGTGGAAGGTTGTGGGTCGTCTGGGTTTTCCTCACTATTACCGGTATTATGTTCATTATTTTCGGTCACAAACTCACCAAAACCCTGGAATTCATCTTCACTGACACTTCCATTTGTGTTTGTACTGTCACTTGGGAACAAAAGAGTCCCAATTCGCCAAGGAGTGAGGCGTTTCTTACCGCGAGGCATGGTGAACAAGAGGAACTGAAATGGTGTTCCCACAATGCACCACTGGCTCCACGATTTTTTTCCTACTGCGCACACTGACCGCGCAGACCCATTCTCTCACATGTAGGCCTACCAGCTTTCTCTCGCTCGATTTGAAGGCGCTAGAATTTACACGTTCAAGTACGTGACCGAGCCTGGCTGCAATGACATACTAGTACGTGACCGACCCTCAAAGGCTTAACAGTTCCTCAAAATATTCCCTCCATCTTCCCGATACCTCTAACTCTCCGTCTAATAACTCTCTTCTATTTTTAACCCCTTGACTGTCGCAACCCTCAATCCTGAGTGCCATTCTGTTGTCGCAAAATATTCGAAAAAAAAAATTATTTTTTCTTATCAAAATGTTAAGATTATTTTTCTGATTGTTTTTATCCTAAAAACAGATTTTTGCCATCAATACTTACCGAGATATGGAGGTGTAAAGTTAGCAGAAAATGAGCCGCGTATGGCAACATCGGCGACTGCCGCTCACTCAGTAAACATTTGTTTACTTCCATTCATAGATTTCTGGTTTTTTTCACTATTTTCTTATTTTGCATAACTTATGTGGCCTGTGAGGCCAAGATAAGGTGCAATGTATATATATACATTCGTTGTATGCAACACAATAATAGCATAAACATTAGTATCTTTATATTGTTTACAAAATTTGTTTACACAAATGAACAATAAAAAAAATCTTTATTACTATTGTTCTATAATATATATACAAATGTACAGTCACTGGACATGTTCATAAATGTTCTGCAGCTTGTGGAACTCTTTGAAACATGCATAGTGGTGTTTTACATTCCTCACACATAAAACAAATGTCTCTGCATTTTTGTGGGTGTTTTTTTGTATATGCACAGACAAAACATCTCTTCTGAGCAGTTTTCTTCAAAATAGTAGCTGGCAGTTGTGTTAGGTAGTTATCCTAGGTTGATGGTCGTCTGGGTCGTCATTCCTTCCTTCCTACATTCCTTCCTTTCTTCCTACATTCCTTCCTTTCTTCCTACCTTCCTTCCTACCTTCCTTCCTTCCTTCCTTCCTTCCTTCCTTCCTACCTAGGATCCTACCTACCTTCCTACCTAGCTTCCTTCCTACCTTCCTTCCTTCCTTCCTTCTCTTCCTTCCTTCCTACCTACCTTCCTACCTAGCTTCCTTCCTACCTTCCTTCCTTCCTTCCTTCCTTCCTTCCTACCTACCTTCCTACCTAGCTTCCTTCCTACCTTCCTACCTTCCTACCTAGCTTCCTTCCTACCTTCCTTCCTCCTTCCTTCCTTCCTTCCTTCCTTCCTTCCTTCCTACCTACCTTCCTACCTAGCTTCCTTCCTACCTTCCTTCCTTCCTTCCTACCTACTGGATCCTACCTACCTTCCTACCTAGCTTCCTTCCTACCTTCCTTCCTTCCTTCCTTCCTTCCTTCC
>WNWK01043658.1:0-15409 GCA_009830355.1 Cherax destructor | reverse complement strand
GAACCCCCCATACCCTACCCTTCATGCCAGTAAACCAGCAATCCGGGATAGCAACCCCCACATCCACCGAGCCATCTCGGAGAAAAAAAGAGAGGGCGCACCGGATATCCGCCACAAAGCATACCGCCCGGTCACCACCCCGGATCGAAAGGTGGCCTCCAGAGATACACCGTCGCCCGAAAGATACCCAAGGCCACCCCAGGTGACTGAGAGGATCGGGACATCCCCAGGCGATCCAGATTCCACGGCAAACACACCACCGCCAAGGACCTCAACGGAATGGGATGGACCACGATACCCTTCCCCTACCTAGAAACTAGAATGCCTGAGGAGAGAAGCTCCCAGGGTAAAACTGGAAGGAACTAAGGAGGGATGAGGAGGAAGAGGAGGAAAGGGAAAAAGGGAGGAGGGAGGAGATGGGATAGGGAGGGGGATTGGGGGTATAGTTCTGTCTGAGGAAGACGACCAAGAGGTCTAATTCTCAGACAGATAGCCTCTTACCACGACAAGGAGCCCCCCCCCCCCTTAAAGAGGGAGTAAAGTTAAGATCTTGCAGTGCTGACAATGACAATCCCATATAGCACCAAAATATTATATTGTATATGAATTTTTTTTTTTCAACTATAGTTACATTGTACAAATTCTGATAATTTTACATGTATTTTAGTGTGTAGTATGGTACTCCCTGAAGTAAGGTAACAGGAGAGGAAAAAAAAAAAAAAAAAAACCCACCATGATGCACCTCTCCCACATGCTGCTTGTTCTACATACATTTTACTATACCATCTTGATTGATAAGAAAAATATACAGTACATTGTATATAGCAAATTGGCATTAATTTCACTTCTGTATCAAATACTATTATACAATAATGGCAGTGTTCTCTTTTCAAACAAACTGCCACCATGACTGTTACTAATATTCTCAGTTGTGGAGTCCCCAAAAACCTGGAAAAAAAAAAAAAAAAAAGCACTGGATAAAAACTTGCCAAACAAGACCAACATATTCAACGAGATAAATTACATCAAGCAAAACTTTTCAAACCTCCCACTATGATGCAGTATATGTTAATGTACACATCACGTAGTGTTCAAGAAAGCCGTAAAAAATGTAGGTTTAGCATTTCTTTTTGATTATAATACGTAATGTAAAAAAGTCACACCCAGTTTAAGGGTTAATATGAAGTTGTATACATATTACTCTTTAGCTTTATTACAGAAACCTTTTTAAATTACAGAAAATTCTTTTTTTAATAAGTCGAGTAAATTTCAAACAAGTTTTTCAAACATTATATATCATATACAAACCTCCATTCATTATCTATACTGAAGTAATTATTCATTGTAAACACTTTCTATGGTGGAAAAAATATTACATATTACCCAATTTTACCATTTTCTTTCAATTGCTTTACCTTAGTTGAGAATGATAAATGCCCATATACTGCTAAACCACTGGAAATGAATATGAATGGCTAACTTTCTATACTTAGTTTATAAAAAAAAAAAAAAAAATATACAAGACTGAAATCTTGTATGAAGATTGGTTACTAAAAAATTAAACTTTAGGACAAGGCTGACACTAAAATACTGAGTTAGATAAATTTCACAATTTCCAATGCTCTGTACAGTCACAGCAGTACTTTTAAACTAATGCAACACACATTAAAAATTTTCACCACAACTGACACCATTTCTGTGACTTGAGTTTCAAAATTAGGTTTAAAACAATAATAATAAAAAAAGCAAACCTCAATGTCTTGGTGTTAAAGCCTTCAAACATCAATGCAAGAGGCAAAGCACTTCTTGGCAGCATCTCGTGCATATGGAATGTAAGAGAGAGAATACCATGTCATCGCCAAGAACTGGATGATCACCATCAGCAATGCTAGAGCTTTCTTGTGTAACTGAAATATTTAATACTGTAGTTTAAAACCTCTCCAACTAGTAATCTATGGTATGTGTAGTATAACCCTTGTGGTTTAGTGCTTCTTTTGATTATAATAATAATATGGTATGTGTAAATTAGGAATCTGTTGGTACTACATATATAGTGGAAATAAATGGTATACAGCCTCTCCTCACTTAATGACGGAGTTCCATTCCTAAGACCACGTCAGTAAACAAATTCATCACTAATTGAGGAGCATACTATAATGGTAGTGGGTTTGTGTCAACCGTCTTTGATATTGTTTTAATGTCACCTTTGCACCATTTATAAAATTTCTGGTATATTTTTAAAAGTTTGTAATAAACAGAATTGAGGAAATTGACTCTAATATACATTATTTAGGTATGCATACTGGTCAGAGAGCCTGTCATAAGTCCGAGTCGTCAGTAAACAAGTATGCACTAAGTGAGGAGAGGCTGTAGTGATATTGACAATGTGGAAAAAGAAACGTACACAAGTCTTTTTCCACGCTAAGTGAAACTGCAATATGTGGAGTGAAGAACAAATATTCAAATACTGGCATATGCTAAGTAGGTCCTCAAACCCAACCCATCATACTTATATACAGTAATTGGCCCCATAAGAATAAAGAAGCACTGCAACAAGTCTACTGGCCCATGCTAGGGATGCCTCATTTTCATCTCATTTCACTCATATTTGTCCAACCTATTTTTAAAGTTAACAGTTTGGGAAGCATTAAAAATATGTTAAACAAAATCTATTGCTCAGGTTAGTGATGACTCGGAGGCAGTTATCAAGGCACCCCCTACCTGTCCCAATAAATTCTAAAGATAACTTCAATAATAAATACATTAAAAAAAAAAAAGCAAGTATACTACCATTTACAGTGGACCCCCGGTTTACGATGGTCTCCAAACTTGCCCTTTTATGCAAGTTTATTTTTTTAAATGCTTTTGTAAGTGTATTTTTGGGGGGTCTAAAAGAACTAGTCTATTTTACATTATTCCTCATGGGAATAAATTCGTTTGGTAATGGCACTTGAATAGCATTCTGGAACGAAAAAATATCGTAAACTGGGGGTCCACTGTATATACAGTAGGAATCATAAATATGCACGTTCACAAGCATGCTTTCAGCAGACTATTGCTGTATAACCCCTGTGGTTTAGCGCTTCTATTTGATTATAATAATAATAATAATCAGCAGACTATTTGCCTGACAATTTTGAGAAGTGCTGGGGCAACTTTCCTATAGAAGATGGTGCTTCATGCTACCACAGATATAAAAGACTGGCCAAATGATTGTGAAATTTCATACTTTAAAGACTGATAGAGAACATTTGGAACCTAAAAACATAAGCTTCAAGTCTTTCTTGGAAATACTACACGAGTTCCAAATAACAGATATTACTGTTTATAAACATGTGTACTACGTATATGTATATACCATATACAGTACTGTATAATGCACATATACAATGCTGAAGATGTATACAACACCAGATATTTCTCAAGGAAAGATACAATGACCATTACTTACTCTTAGCCACATTTACAGAATACTACAGCTTGGAAATTATGACCCACATAAAACTTTTTCAGGTCTATTACTGTACACAACAATGGCACACACAAATTTAAAATCTGTAATTCAATCCGCTAGCTGCCAGTGCATATTTAGGAAAATGCATAGAATGTCTTACCCTAACTAACACTGATAACTTATCGGAAAAACTGCCACAAGCAGCATAATGGTGATCTTACTGTAACTGACTGCTCCACACATCATGAGAGTTTGTGCAAGTAACACTGATCACTTGCCATAAATATCATGACAATCTTACCACAAGCAACACTGATCATTTATCACCCTGACTTGTCACAGCATCATAATGAGTGTCTTGACAAAAGTAATACTGATCACTTACCACAAAGGCTGCCACAAGCGTCATAATGAGGGATAGAAACACAACAATTGTGGCTATGATTCTAGTCTTGGCAAACATCTTCTTGCACTGATTCACAGGACCCATAAGGAAGCATGTACTGAAAAAAGTGTCATGGTGAACCAACAAAAAATTTAGTGTTGAAAAGGATGAAATTAATTTTCCATATTCTCATATGTCCTTGGACTTCATAATTTTTTTTAAGACATGGACATTACATTATCCCTTCATATTCCAAGTTTGGCCAACTATACATTGTAAACAATTTTCTAACATCTCTCCATCCACATATCTGAAGGCTATTTTGAAGTTTTCCCAGTGTAACAGCTACCTACTGTATGTGTGATCATTCAGTGATAATATTTTGTCTAATAACAGTACAGGCATTTCTAATTACCTTTCTCTCAATCTATAATCTTTATGAGGGCTCTTTTCCTCACATTTACACTACATGACCATTAAAATTTTATTACATAAAATTTTATTTACATAAAACTACATCCACCAGTTTTTCTATCTACAGTTTTTTTAAAAAGTAGGGATTTATAATTGTTTCTATTACACTGCATAGGATTTTTGCATCATCTGCAAACATTTTCATATGATTTTTTATTCCATTTGGAAAATTATTTATGTAAATCAGGTCAAGCACTGATCCTCCTGGGACTGGTAGCAAATGTACATACATCATGTACAGTGATTCCCAGCTTAACAGCCATTTGCACAACATAATTTTAATTATGACACAAAAATGAAATTCTAGGACCATTCCCTCAACATAATGACCAGCTCCCACTCATTTAACAACCAAAATCCAGCATGTGGGCCTCTCCCAATGTCTCCTACCCATGATTAACCAGACTATGTGAAAGATGAAAATTAAAAGTAAACATAGGAGAGAGCAAGGTGATGCAAGTACATATCAAATATTGTGCAATTTGATATTGGAAATTAGATTGGAGGGATTATGGAAGAGGTAAATGCATTCAGATATTTGGGAGTGTATGTGGCAGATGGTTCTATGAGAGATGAAGTGAACCACAGAATTGAAGGAAAAAAAGGTTGGCAGTACACTGAGGCATCTGTGGAACAAAATTTTATCCATGGAGGCAAAAGTCAGAATGTCCCAATGTATAGTGGTACCAACACTGTTAAATTGGTGTTAAGCACGGGTATCGAGTGTTACAGCGAGGAGGAGGCTGGAGGCAGTCAAGATGTCGTGTTTGGGGGAGCAATGTTTGGTGTGAATATTATGCAGAGAATTCAGAGTTTGGAGATTAGGAGTCACCAAAAGTATTATTCAGATGGTTGAGGAGGGGTTGTTGAGGTGGTCTGGATATTTAGAGGATGGAGAAAAAGATGACTAGGAGGGCATATAAACTGAGGGTAGGGGTCATCCAAGGAAAGGTTGGATGGAGGGGGTAAAGAAAGTTTTTAGGGTTAAGGGCTTGAATATCCAACAAGCTTGGGCAAGTGTGTTTGATAGGAGCAAGTGGCAGCAAGTAGTTTTTTTTGACATGCTGTTGGAATGTGAGAAAGGTAATATTTATGAAGGGATTCTGGGAAACCAGTTAGCAAGACTAGTCATAGGGTTAGGGTAGGTTCGTCAGGACACCGGACAGGTGTTTCTTGACGCGGGTCTTAGTCAGATGATGACCCGCCATTGGAGCTTTTGGTCATCTGACCGAGGACTAGTCATAGAGATGGGAAAGTACTGTGCCTCCATTCTGAAGGACGTGTGGGGATGTTGGGGTTTGGAGGGTTATATGAACTGTGATGTCACTTTTATGGCAAGACAGTGATTGAATGAGCAATCTTGGTGGGAGACAGCCAGAGTGTTGTTAAAAAAGAAGAAAAAGAGAGAGATCTCCTTTGATGCTAGGCACTCTTCCACCAAAGGTAATGAGGAACTACCTTATTTATACATAACTTAAATTCACCTTGAAAGTGCCAATACATTTCCCAGTGTATAGAAAACTGCAAATAAGATGAATCCTCTTGGCAAGAAGAGAAGTGCTGATCCCAGAATGGAGAATAAAAAGCCAAGAGCAAAGCATATTGCAAAGCCTTTAACTCTTGTGTTCCAGCTGAGACTACTGTTGTCAATCACCTGTAAATGAAAAAATTAAATGAAACTTTTGTCTTGTACATACAATACATATATGGTACATTCAGCATATAAATACTGTATATCTATAGGCATGCCTGTATGCCATGCTTAACGTCCTAGTCAAACAAGCCGACCTACTGCATTAATACTGTATGCAAATTTTAAATTTTGCACCAAAACTTAATCTAATCCAACACTGCTACAATTAACAGAATATAATATACGTAGCTCAATCCTATACAAGACTAGTCAAATTTTAGTTTTGTTACCATTATCAAACATCATGAAATATATAAATTTCATTGTTTAGAACTTTAGGCTGGTATCAATTGACATTTATTTTTTTAAAAAATGTGCCCCTAGACCATTTATCTTATAATTTTTTTAAACGAGTAAGAAAAAATTGTTGATGCACTGAAGGTTTGAGATGGCTGTAGCATTATTAGTGTTAAGTTGTAATGGCCCAAGGGCCATTGTTTGGCTGAGGGGCTGCAATGTCCCTAAATCACTGTTGGGTAGAAGGGCATCATTGTCACTAGGGATGTATTAAACCAACTAACAAAACTCAAGTCTTGTTATAAATGCAGCAAATCCTCCATTTAACTGACTTCAGAAGTCTGGAACAAAATTCAGTGTTGGTAGATTTGGAAACAACAGTCTTTTGGTCGCAGAACTATTCTTTGTTGTAATCATAATGAAATCTCTTATCTATCACAACTGTAATTACTGGCCACTCCCTTCCCCTTTAGTCAGTTATATGGAGGGTTTACGGTGGTTTATTTCATTAAAATATGTCCTTCAATATTTACTATAATAATTAACATTTACAATACTTTATACAAGAGTTTATTTTTTCATATTTTAATTGAGGGATAGGGAATGAGAAGAGAAACCACTAAACCAGTAGGTGTTATATAGCACCTGGGGAATAGGAGAAAATCATGTTTGATCCAGGGAAGGGTGATCTAATCAATACCTTGGATCGAGAGCTTGTCACTAATATCAAAGCCCTTCCCTTGAGGGGTGTAATAGTGTAGAAACTTTAAATGAAACTGAATAAAAATGTTTAACCTAATGGCCTGATGTTTACCATAAACACCAAGTTTTGGAATTAAATGAAAATACCAAGCTTGACTTGTGGCCCCTTTAGGGGCCACACTGATACCAGTGAGGGGGGTTCTTGATGCAAGGAAATGAAACTGTTCTCCCCTTCCTTGGATCAAATCTGATTGCCTCCCATTCACCAGGCATTGTATGACCCTGTATTGGTTTAGTGTTTCCCATTAAATATAATAATTGATTTATGACAGGCCCTAAATAAACTTATTTTTGGGAGATTGAATTTTTTTTTTTGACTGAGCTAAACTTATAGCTGGTAAAGTAATTAATAATATATAGACATATACTGTACACAATGTATAAATATAAAAAGTTAATATTGCAATCATAATAATGGCATTACCAATGATCCCAAACTTTTTTAATTACTTAATACAGTATTTATAATATATACAGTGCACCATATATGAGTATTCCAAAGTTGGCTGCTTACTTAGATAATGCTACTAGGAGGGGAAATGGTTATTCTTTTTCACTTAACATTAATTCTCTGATAACATACAATTTATAATTCAACTTAAAATTATACAGATAATCACACAAGCCAAGCTGGAAATTAATATAGAAAAAAATCTGAACGAGATGCTGATGCTGTACAACACTGAGGCAAGGGACGTGGGGGACTCCAAGAACACAAGCAATGAACATGTTAAGAATGATGGAGCAGAGAAATTGGAAATGATCAAATACAAAAGTTCCCATGAAATTTGTTGTAAGAAGATAAAAATCCAACACATTCAGCTAAGCTAGTGAATTAACTGTCACTCAACCCACTAAATGGAGATTACCATTATATTTGTGGGGAGTAGGAGTGTTAAACCTGAAGAGATCATACAGTGCCTGGGAAAATGAGAGGCAATTAGGTTCAATCCAAAAGAAAATCAGGTCCAATTCCTTGGATCAAGATCCCCTCACTGGCATCAAAGAACCTTCCTTGAGAGGAAACTGGAGATGAAACTACCATAAGACTATTTCTATCTGTTCTGAGCCATAATATTTTTTTAGTTTCTTCTATTTGTTCCAGCCATAGTATTGCGACTTTTATAAAATACGTATTTAATTCCCGTTATATTATTAGAACTATGCATATACCATACTTCACTCTCAGCCACTGTTACTTCATTAATAATTTGTAAAATATTCTTGTAGGCTCAACTCATTTCACAATACAGTACATATTGCTTTTTTTTTTATATTTTTAAGAAGTCATTGAAGTGACAGAGCAGATACTTAATACATAGGCATACTCTGCTTCATAACCCATACTTGTTCCACAATACCAAAATTCAACATTTTTTTTCTTTTCATGAGCCTAACATTAAAACTGTCATGGCATGTAGTTCATTGGCAACTAAACCACAAAACTAAATTTTAACATGCACTTTTCTAGTAAATTATGAATGCTGTATTACCTAATATTATACATTAATAAAAGTAAAAAAATGAAGTTCTATAACATTACTCCTGTACTTACTTATGGATGTAACATCATATCACAGGGCATTTGCTATTAAATAACAAGAAAATATAGTTAAAAGATAGCAGACATATGTCATGCTAAGTATAATAATTTAATTTAATGCAATTAAATAGCTTGTCATAAAAAATAATTATCTGAAGCTTTTTTTTTTATCTTGATAAGAGATTTTGTACTTTTTACTGGGTTCCAAACTGTGACCAGATGCATTTAATAGTAAATGGTATTAGAACTAAAGCAAAAATCAGTCTCTCTTTTTCCCCTAAAATGCATTAAAAAATACAGTAAAACCTCTCATTAATGGATTTTGGCAATTAATGAAAAAAAAAAATGGACAAATGTTGGAACCATCAGACAAACTGGAAAAAAGTAATTCCAGATTTTTGTTCATCGAGATGGTGTCTCGTCTTCTAAAGCATCAGATTAAGTCTGATGACTGAAGATTATCCGGTATGGGCCAGAGTGGCCATGTCCAGAATCGGTTTTCTTTGTTTCCTGAGCCGTAGGCCTCCTGTGCCAGTTTGTGCTCACTCATGCAGAAACTTGAACTAATGTCACAAACCGGGCCATGGGGGCGTTGACCCCCAAAACCCTCTCCAGGTATACTCCTGGTAATAAAGAAAGCCAAGTTTTAGGTCTCAGTGGCACGGGTATGTGAGGAATTTAACGTTAAGAAATTAATATTTGTAAAAGCAAGGACAGGCTTACAGACTATGCTCTTAAGTTTAGTGGAGATGAGAGCCATAAAGGTTCAACAGTTGGCTCCAGAAAACAAAAGAAAACAGCTCATATTAAAACCTTTTTGGATGTCTTCTGAACCAGAAGACTTGGTCTACTGATTCAGAAGACCACCAGATGATCAAGAATTTTTTTTTTCATAATTCAGAAGTGTTGGACAGTTGGATACCTATAACTCCATTAATTAGAGGGTTCACTCTACCACTGTAAAAAAGATGCTTTAAATTAAACAATATTCCCAAACTAAACTTTTGATGTGTCTATCATACAAGAACTTGCAATATCTGGTCATTAGAAACCAAGCATTTTTTTATGCAAATATAGTTTTGAGAAAGAAGGCAAAATTAAGGATAATTTCAATACTCTTAAGGAACATGCTAAAGATAATGCAATTAGAAGAATGCTAATGTACAATGATGCACTATATCTGGCTTTAGTTTGTTCTTTTATTTATGGAGTAAGTCTTCCAAAGGGACAAAAATATACTATAGGGATTAACATGTATATAGAATTTCCTGGCAAAATTATTGTATTCATTGAGAAATTAAACCTGTAAGGGTCATACAGACCCTAAGGAAATAAGAGGGAAGAGGGAGTAATCTAATTTTGCTCCAAGGAATGGTAGCTCCAATTAATTGGATCAAACTGCCTTCACCAACATAATGACACCTTTTTCCCCCCCTCCCTCCTTTTGAAGGAGCCTGGGAAGAGCACTATAAAACAGTGCTCACATGAAAGGTTCAACAAATAAATTATAAAAATAAATTCAGAACATAAAATAATGAACAAGATATACTGTGCTTAAAAATCAATTAATAGTACAGTGCCAGTAATAAATTTTATTTTAAAATTAATTATAGTGCCATCCAGCAAAATAATGAAAGCTGACATGAGAAAGTTATAGAATTTATAAATTTGAAAAAATTCAATAAAATTATTTCAATTAATCTGGAGGGGTAGAGGGTCCTTCACTACTAAGCATTATGGTACTGATAGATTTGCATGCATCTACAGATAAACTAAAAATAAACCTATACTAATGATTTCTAAAAGTTAAACATAGATTTCTAAAAGTTAAACATAGAAAATAAGGTAAATAACCCCTTTACATAAGCAAAATAATTTTCAATAATATTCAGAGGACCCACAACACTTACACGCAAGAGTGGCGTGTCCTCCGTCTAGGGAAGAAAGAAGTGGAGTTAAGTAGGTACGTGATGTCCAGTCTTCAACACAAATGTGCTGCTGACAACACTGCTAATCATTACATATTTCAGGAAACAAACATTAGCATTAACACACAGGATAAGAAAGCCACGCCAATGCAAGCATGTACAGCGCAACCCATAAAACAAAACATTGTATAGTACAGTACTTAAAATATGAGAAATAATGTTTGTATGATAAATAAAGTTTAGTTCAGTATTTAACCTTTCAACAAACTACCGTTATACATTTTTTTCTTTTTTACCAAGTAACTGTTCTTTCAAAATATGATGTTACAATCATCAAATTTGGATGGGCCATTAACATACGCACAATATCTTCTTGAAAGATACATTACCAAGATGAATGCCTTTCAGTTTTAGGGGAATGAATATGGCAGAAGGGGAGCAATGGCAAAGTTAAAAGATTCAGTAATTATATGAACAGTCAAATTGAATTTTAAAGGAAGCATGTATGGAGAGAAGTATGGAAAGTGAAACAAAGTACAAGTATACACAGTAGATGGTAGAAATGAAATGAGGATATCAAGAGTAAGGTTATCTGTTAATGGGTCATGGAAGCCTTGCTCCTGCAGGCAGTCTCAGACCAGGCCTCCTAAATTGGAAAAAAAAAAAAAAAAAAAAACACACTGGAAAGTATAGGGGTAAATCTTAAAACCTCAAAATTAGATGCCCAAAGTTCATACATTACTTATACTACATGGTAGTATAAATACCGACCCAAAACAATACTGCCTTACACCCAACTGTAGCATTCTCATACTGTAAACTACTTTCAACAATGCACAATGTTATATTCCCATAATATAATTTAAATATTTACTACTGATATAAACAACCTGAAAAATACTTTCAACTTGTCCCAAAGTAATATCCCCAGATTGTTAATTTGAGTAAACTTATTGTCTGCTATAAATAAAAACAGATGTACAACTTAAACTATGATCAACTTCTCTAGTATTAAGTAGTCTGTAAGCCATTAAATTTAGTTTGCCCATAATGCCATGGCATGATAGTGGCTCTCTTTGCACTGCAACTCACTATTGTAATTACATAATCTCAATGTAAACTTGCAATGAAATAAAATTTGTACAGTGGTACCTCGAGTTACGATGGTCCCCAAAATCGCCCTTTTATGTAAGTTTATTTTTTTAAATGCTTTTGTAAGTATATTTTTGGGGGTGTAAAAGGACTAGTCTATTTTACATTATTCCTTATGGGGATAAATTCGTTTGGTAATGGCACTTGAACAGCATTCTCGAACGAAAAAATATCGTAACTCGAGGTACCACTGTATTTGTATAAGTAGAAGTATTTAAGAGTCTGCCAGAGTAGAAAACATTTAACAGACTTCCATTCACATTTGTATTTCGGGTAAACTAATTGTATGGTTTACTTATTAACAGTACAGTATTTTATACCTAGAACAAAATTTCAGTCAGTATAGCCTGGGTACTTCAATATAATCATGTACAATGAGACAGGCTACAAAGAAAGAACTGGTCAATTATAAATAAGTTACACTGAATTTACATCAGTTCAATGACCAGCACATTATGAAGTGGCTGAATAGGGGTGTTGAAATCAAAGCATGAGAATTTACAGTCAATGGCTATAATCTTTTCTTCTTTCTTTCAACACACCGGCTGTATCCCACTGAAGCAAAGTGACGCAAAAAAAAAAAAAAAAAAAGTTTATCTTTATAAATTTAGTAATATATACAGGAGGGGTTACTAGCCCCTTGCTTCCGGCATTTTAGTCGCCTCTTACGACACGCACGGCTTATGGAGGAAGAATTCTGTTCCACTTCCCCATGGAGATAAGAGGAAATAAACAAGAACTAGTAAGAAAAGAGAAGAAAACCTAGAGGGGTGTGTGTATATACATGCTTGTACGTGCATGTGTAGTGTGACCTAAGTGTAAGTAGAAGTAGCAAGACGTACCTGAAATCTTGCATGTCTATGAGACAGAAGAGAGAGACAAGCAATCCTACCATCATATAAAACAATTACAGGCTTCTGTTTTACACTCACTTGGCAGGACGGTAGTACCTCCCTGGGCGGTTGTTGTTTACCAACCTACTACCTAGGATGGCTATAATAAACACTTAAGCATTCATCTTTTTTATATTTCTTTTTACTGTACTTGTTAAAGACACCAAGATTTGCAAACCTATTATTCTCTGATCTAAGGGGTTGAATACTCTGAAGGGTGATTAAAGGAACAGAATTTGATGACTTACAAAGAAAGGATGATTAGAGGAGACATGATTGTGATATGAAGGATACTCAATGAAATGATAAAGCAGATAGGGATAGACAAATGTAAGGACCAGGAACAAAGATGCAATTTTTTTTTTTATTAACACATCGGCCGTTTCCCACCCAGGAAAGGTGGCCCGAAAAAGAAAAACTTTCACCATCATTCACTCCATCACTGTCTTGCCAGAGGCATGCTTACACTACAGTTACAAAACTGCAACATTAACACCCCTCCTTCAGAGTGCCGCACTGTACTTCCCATCTCCAGGAATCAAGTCTGGCCTGCCGGTTTCCTGGAATCCCTTCATAAATGTTACCTTGCTTATACTCCAACAGCACATAAAGTCCTAAAAATCATTTGTCTCCAAATGGAAACTAAAAAATGCAAACGAGTCACATGGATGATAGGAAGTACTTATCAGTTTCAGGAAGAGGGAAAGCAGAATGAACTGGATGTGAAAATAAGGAAAACAACACTTATACAGTTTTAAGAGTAGGCTCCAGACATCAGAAACCAATAATGTCGGTTGAAAAAGTTTAAGAGGCATGGCCAGGGACCAAGACCATCCTCACAAATACAAATCTGCCAGCAAACTCATGGCACATGCACACTGTATGTTATAATAGTGCTGTACTTATATTAAGATAAAATACATACTTATACTTTCACAGTTTCAAATTTTATCAGAAAATAACTTGACATTTTACCCAAATTTTCTGACCCTCCTGAGTAGTCGAAAAATCCTATAGCAGTACAGTTTAAAAAAAAAATAAAAACACTAATCACCTCTGTTAAACAAGATATATTATGTACAACACCAATTGTTGCACTACTTTAATCTGCAGCTGAGCACATGAAAACCTCAATATCTAATGCCCTCCATGACCTTTGCATTTAATACTTTATTCATGGCTCACATGAATAATACAGTAAACCCTTGATTTTTTAGCCCTCAATTTAACCTACTTTAGAAATACAAGGCAAAATCTGTTGGGTAAAGCAATTTGTAAACAACAAAGTCCTTTAAGTACAAAACTGTCTGTTAGTGTTATGATCATGGCAAAACAATCTAGTTTCTATCCACCACAATTTCCATTATCAATTCCCCTCCCTTCTCCCCACTATTAGTCAATTAAAGCCAGTGTTTACTGCAATATTAAATACAGTGGTACCCCGGTTTACGATGGTCCCCAAACTCACCCTTTTATGTAAGTTTATTTTTTTAAATGCTTTTGTAAGTGTAATTTTGGGGGTCTAAAAGGACTAGTCTATTTTACAACATTTCTTAAGGAGATAAATTCGTTTGGTAATGGCACTTGAACAGCATTCTGGAATGAAAAAATATCGTAAACCGGGGTACCACTGTACCTTATAATGAAGGATTAGGTTTGTTCAGATGTGTAATTAAGATGAGTAATCTTAAAATATAAAACAGTTATAACACCAAATGGACTGACTTAATATTTCAGTCTTAACCATAGTACATTACAAGCCAACAAGGATACCCTACCAAACAAGAACAAAGATAGACAATCACAACATTATATGGCTTACCTGGGTAATTATATTCCCTCTTTCCTCTTCTTCCTCACCAATGGTTTCCCGGCCACTCAAAGCCTTGCGCAGCTTATCCATACTTTATTTATCAAAGGTTTCTCAAAAAAAAATTCTGTAGGGACATTAAAAAATTTAAAATTATAAAAAATTTCATTTTCATCCCAAAAGATTATAGAAACAGCCAGATAAGAGCCTAATTAAGCAACCTATCCTGACAACATACTTAACACTCTTGTAGATCTGAATGTTGCCTGGGCTTACTAGACACTCCTGCCTGATGTGTCGAGCCTTCAATTTTTTTTATTAAATGTATTTTTATAAGTCTGTTATATAATCTAACCTATAGTAAAGCCGTATTAATATGCCAAAATTCTAGCGGCTTCAAATCTAGCGCGAGAAAGCTGGTAGACATACATGTGAGAGAATGGGTCTGCGTGGCCAGTGTGTGCAGTATAAAGAAAATCTTGCAGCAAGCAGTGCACAACGAGAGAAAAAACTCCGACCATTACAGGGAATGGTCAGAAAATGACCCTGAAAGTTGCAAAAGTAAACTAAAGGTGTAATATGAAGATATAATAGATTATGATTTCGTTTTTAGCCTCTAAACTATCTAATTTGGAATTAGCACTATGACAAAAATATCTTGATTTCACAAAAGGGTTATGGAAATATCGATGAAACAAAGTATTTAACAGCTTTTGCAATATGCCTGCATTATTATTATTATTATAATCAAATAGAAGCGCTAAACCACAGGGGTTTTACAGCGCTGCAGGTTATTGTAGGATGCAGGGAGAGTGGGTTGTAAGAGGGAGATGGACGATTAGTAGGGTATGGAGTGCAAGATGACGGTGGATAGTGCAGGGATGGAGGGTAGCAAGAGATCGAGGTAGAAGGGACTGAGGGAGGTGCTAGAGGTATAATCTTCAGAGTTTGTGTAGTAAGTCAGTTTGTCAAAAAGTCAATGAGAGAGTCAGGATTAAAGGAGGGTCCATCTGCAAGAAGGGAAGGTAAAGAAAGGGCCGCAGAGCAAAGACGTTTGAGGTAAATTCTGCGTGCTCGT
>WNWK01043657.1:0-15409 GCA_009830355.1 Cherax destructor | reverse complement strand
GGGTGGTATATTAATACACCATAGGAAGGTTAGCATGGGCACCACTGTGACCAAAATGCAATTTTTTACAGACGAATTTCCCCCAGCGGGGCCCGGGGACTAGTTTTCCAAAGCCCCCTTTAAAGCCCTCATGAAAGCGCGTCGGTCTGGAATTATATGATTCTCAAATCGGGGGTTCATCCCCGCCCGTGGTATGGTTTAATAAGGGTGAACATCCCCGAGCCCCCATGAGGTGTGCTAGGGCACCAGCCCCGGGACGTGGTGTGAGACTTCCGGGCCACGACGGAGACCTGGGGTGCCAGCAAACCAACCTTCATCGTCGGGGGTTTCCCCCACCAGACAAACAACAACTTCGCCACACGAGGCGCCCCCCCCCGGTTTGGCTACCATCCCCCTTCGTCACCGCTTAGTGATAGCACCAGACCAATCAGCTACCTCTTGAGGGAAATCTACAATTGAACTACATTTTTTCCGCCCACATTTAAAAAACCCAAAATTTGGGTTCCCATGGTTTGAAGCTTTTTTTCAGCTTTAAAAAAAATTTATCTTAACGCCCTCCCCAATTTAAAAAGTTGTACAGTTTTTCCCGAAACCCTCGAAGTGGGGGGATGGCGGTTTCCCCCGTTTTGGCCAAACCTAAGTTTTCCATCGTGCCCCCCAGTTTATACTGGCCCGGGTATGTCCCCAATACAAATGACTGTAAAAAATCCCTTTTGTACTGTGTCACCTGGAAGTTTATTTTAAGGACTAGTGACACTGCAGAAGTGTCCCCTGATACGTTGAGATTGATATAAATTTGTTTCTGGCAACATCCTTTTTTTGTGATTCAAAAAAAAAGTTTTTCGTGTTTTAAAAGTGCTTTATGCTTTATAAGACTTGTGACAAATGTTTAGTTAATTTTTTGATACCCAGAAAGTTGAATTACATTTTCTGCTAAACACAATGAAAATGTTTGCAGACCTGAAAGAACTTGGTATCTAAAAGTTCTAACTTGTTGCATAGTTACAATTTTTTTAACCTGCTGCACAGAGAATTTATATTTATCTTAATGCGTAGACAAAATCTCCAGTTTGCTACTAATTATTACTAATTGTACTTAGAGTGAGAGATGCAGCAGTTTGAAGCATCATAGAGGGACAGTTTTAACTTTGATACTAACAGGTATAATGTTTGCCCATGAATATAATAATAAAATAATAATAAAGTATGAGCAGGGTAATATTTTGTTAAGGGATTCAGGGAAATCGATTATCCGGACTCTAGTTCTGGAGGTGGGAGTACAATGCCTGCATTTTAAAGGAGGGATTTGAAATATTGGCTGTTTGTAGTGACATCTAAACTGTCGTATCTGAGCGCCTTTGCAAAGACAGTGATTATATGTAAATTGTGGTGAATGTGTTGAATGATGGTGAAAGTGTGTCTTTCTGTTTTGGGTCTCCTGCCTCGGTGTGAGACGGCCGAAGTGCTGAAAAATAATGATATTAATAATTTGGGTTTCGAAGTGTTAACTTATTCACTATTTTAATTCTTGATATATCTTTAATATTAATGCTTAAGTGAATTGCATCTTTCATGCTCATTATGTAGTTCATGGGCATTAAACTTAATAAATATTGGTCAAGGGAAATTTTTTACAAGATTATGTATTCCTAAAGACTAAACAAGCTTATCTGTCAAGAAACTAATGGAACTTTAAGAGGTCCACACAAGATACTTTAAGTGCAAATCTGTAAGAATCATATTAATAACTAAATAAAAATTATATGAACATTATTATTTATAGTTTTATTATAATCATGATCTTTAAGTCTATATCTTGCCCTCCAGAAAATGGTTTAGAGCGAATATATCTGAAGTTATTTACCTTTTTATGACACTAAAAGGTTAAGAACGTTCCTTGAAGATGTTTTCCACACTTGTAGTCATCCTACATTTGTCATTTCTGTGGATCTAAAGAAAATTTCACCAATTTAGTCTTATGAAAATTTCACAATGAAATATTTCACTATTTCCCTATAAAATAAAGGGTCTGTGTTATCTACCCTCTAAATTTTTATTAATCGTCAATAGAAATTAATGATAGCAACGGTCTAACATCTGAGCTCATTGTTGATTACCAAGTCCACATTCTTCCCAAGCGTTCACAACATATTACTATATCTGGAATCTTTTCACAGCCAAATTCGCTGATATGGAAACAATCGTTCTATCGTTGGCTCTTTCCTTTTCCTTTCATCAGCACCTGTTAAACTTATATTTTTATTTAGCTCTATTTACTATACCTTCTTACCACTCCCTTTATGTTATCAATTTCCCAGTCATTTGTTTTCCCACCCACACCCACACTCTAATAACCCTAAACGTTTGGTCTATTGCTCAATAAAACGCTTAATTTTACAGTCTATATTTCCTCAACCTTCTCACTACTTGTAGTACTCTCACCAGTACACTGTCCTTAAGAGCTCCATATACATCTCACTAATTGTTTTAAGTTCATTCTCTTTTCCTTGTCTCTTATTCACTGTTACGAATATTGTTTATATACGTATATCTTAAAAATTATTTATATATTATTTTTTAAGTATAAATATGTTTGTATATTTGTTAATGATTGTTAGCTAGAAATATTCGCAGCTAAAATATTTCAAGTAAAAGAATACTTATATACAAAGGCAATTCGGATACATTCCATGTTTTACATGCATATTTTATGAGTACAGGATTATAAGATGTTTAAGAAAATGCGTACAGCTAAGTAGACAGAGTATTCAGATCTGACTTGAGTCTACTTCATGTGAACAGAATTATTGATATATCAAGAGGATAATTGTTTATAATTTATTACGTGATATGAAGTCACAGAACTATTAAGTGTTAAATGGTTGAGGTCACTGTGATATTTCTAGTAAGGGATGTCCTGTGAGTCACACTAACTCTTCGGTCCTCCTCTCTGATAAGCTAGTATTACAACCTCAGGTTCAATGGCCTGTTAACCTGAGTGTAAAGGAAGCTTGGAGCAAAGAAACACAGTAGAAGATGTATTGAAATTGTATTTCTTTCAAAAATCAGCTAGATTAATTCCAAACTTTTATCTTTTCCTTCACCAAGTAATTATGATTATATAAGACTTTTGTCTTTTCCTTCACCAAGTATAACAAAGTGTTATTTACACATATGTACACTATATACAAAGGAGTAGTGTTTAGTGCACGCCACAGTTGTCTAGGCTAAGCAGCAGCCAAAAGACAGACAACTTTCCACAACCAGCTCTATGCAGGAATTCCAATGACAAACTGCGAGTGGTAACCACGTCACCTTTGTCATTGTTAAACTCGCATTTAATTGGCTGAACCGAGTCGTTGATTTGATGATGGGGCCCTCATCACCAAACCCTTAACGATGGTTCGCTGGTTGGAGGGGAGCCTATGTGGGTGTGTTTAACATGCTCCGAATAAAGGTTACATACTCTTTGCATGCAACACCCCCACCCCAAGAGGGCTCAGGACTAGGCTTCCACCTCAAATGGGTAGAGTGCCACCATGGCACATTATAATAATGGGACCGCCTTTCCTCTACCATCCGCTCATTAGTTAAAGCTAAACTTTTCTCGAGACATAAGTCCAGCTTTAAACTTAAGAGTGAGACAGCCGACGGTAGGGCTAACATAGGTCCAAGGTGCCTGCGGTCGGTAGCAGGGCACCCCCACTAAAAAAACCCACCACTAGGGAAAAAAGGGCTGGTTCTACCCAAAGTCCCTAACACATCCTAACTAAATACAATGACTTCTGGACAACACATCAGCTATTGTGTTAAATTTTCCAGCAATGTGTATAATTTTTATATTGTAGGGTTGCAACCTAATACTCCAACGCATGAGTCTGGTATTTTTGTTTTTCATGTTCTGTAGATACACCAGAGGGTTGTGGTCGCTGTAGATGGAGACCACCTGAGAGGACTGGCCCACGTAGACATCAAAATGCTCTAATGCCAGAAGTAGAGCCAGGCCCTCCTTCTCTATAGTAGAGTAGGCCCTCTGGTGTGGCTGGTATTTGGCAGAGAAAATGCCACAGGCTGCAACCCATCATCCCCAGATTGCAGAAGCACTGCCCCCACCCCAGACTCACAAGCATCAATCTGTAAGGAAAATGGTTTTGAAAAGTCTGGAGACAACAGAATGGGTGCAGTACAAAGTAACCTCTTTGCTTTCGTAAATGCATCTTGACATTCTGGGGTCCAAATAAAGGGAACTTTGTGACTGGTAAGTGAGGTTAGAGGTGCAACAATATCTGCAAAAATTTTACAGAATCTTCTATAAAACCCTACCATCCCTAGAAAACGTTGAAGGGATTTCCTGTCAGGGAGAACTGGATAATTTTTAATGGCCAGAATTTTTGCAAATTTAGGGGCCACTTTGCCACTACCTACTTCATGGCCCAGAAAATTAATAGTAGATTGGCCAAAGGATGACTTTGATAAATTAACAGTTAAATGAAAACTCTGGAAGGTCTCAAAGAGAGCCTTAAGCCTAAACACATGTTGGTCCCAAGTGTCCGACACAACAACTATGTCATCTAGGTAAGCTGCCGTGCCTTCAAGTCCTTTAATAGCCTGATGGATAAGTCTCTCGAATGATGCAGGAGAGTTTTTCATTCCGAAGGGGGTCACTGTATACTGATAATGACCTCCTGGAATTACGAAGGCAGAGATTTCCTTCGCCTTATCTGTTAAAGGTACTTGATAGTAACCTTTAAGGAGGTCCAATTTGGATACAAAAGTAGCCTTACCCACAAAGTCGATTACATCATCCAAACGTGGCAGAGGATAG
This sequence comes from Cherax destructor, assembly GCA_009830355.1. Classification (NCBI taxonomy): domain Eukaryota; kingdom Metazoa; phylum Arthropoda; class Malacostraca; order Decapoda; family Parastacidae; genus Cherax; species Cherax destructor. The sequence goes on along the minus strand of WNWK01043657.1, from coordinate 10,584 downwards.
GCATCTGCAATTGTGACCTCATTCACCTTACGGTAATCTGTGCACATTCGAACCCTCCATCAGCTTTGTTAACAAGAATGCACGGTGAAGCCCACGGACTAGATGACTCCTCCACTAACCCATGCTCTAACAGAAATTCTACCTCCTGTTGAAGTAGCTTCTGTTTTCAGGATTAGCTCTGTAAGGGAGAGTTTAATAGGTTTAGAGTTTCCAACATCTACATCATGATATCCTAATGTACATTTTTCGGCACATCCGAAAAATATCAGGATAAGACTGTAGAAGCGCAGTTAAATTAGTTACTTGAGACTTGGTCAAACCCAACATTAAAGGTTTAGGGTCCTTGAGGAGGACCGAATTTGGAAGCTTTACATTAATCTCAGAGTGCAAAGAGTCAGGGTCATCAGAGGCAGAGGACAGAGTCATTACTGGAACTTTATCTGGTGTATTAAAAGCTTTAATTTGATTAATGTGGTAAGTTTTGCTTTTTGAGGTCTTGTCAAGGGAGATACCACATAATTTACATCAGATAATTTACTTACGATTTGCATTGGTCCCGTAAATCTAGCTTTCAAGGTGTGGCCAGGTATAGGCTCCTGTACCAACACCTTATCTCCTGGATGGAAGGAGCGAAATTTTGAGTTTCTGTCATACCTCTGTTTCATCGTATTCTGAGCTGCCTTCAAGTTAGCCTTAGCCAACTGACGTGCTACCTGCAACCTTGAAGAAGGATTGTAGCTGGTTGTGGAGGCGTCTTCTCCCATCCATCCTTCTTTGAGCACACGTAGAGGACCTCGTACATTGTGCCCAAATATCAGCTCAAAAGGACTGTACCCTGTAGACTCTTGCACAGTTTCTCTCATTGCAAATAGCAACAGAGGAAGTGATTCATCCCAGTCTGTAGGAAAATGCAAGCAGAATGTTCTCATCATTGTTTTTAACGTCTGATGGAATCTTTCCAAGGCGCCTTGGAACTGAGGATGATAGGCAGTGGATAGGTTATGAACTATTCCTAGCCTAGTTAATGCTTCCATAAATGCTTTGGCAGTGAAGTTAGTACCTTGATCACTTTGAATAGTTTTAGGAATTCCAAAGCAAGAGATAAACTTAGTTAAAGCTTTAAGGATTGCTTTAGTGTTAATACTGCGCATGGGAACTGCCTCTGGATATCTAGTTACTCTATCCATGATTGTGAATAAGTATTGATTTCCAGACTTAGCTTTAGGTAGTGGACCTACACAATCTATTATCAATTCTGAGAAAGGGTCTCCATTAACAGGAATGGGATGGAGAGGTGCAGGTTTAATGGGGTGTCCAGGTTTCCTACCTGCTGACATTCTGGACAACAGCGAATATAATTCTTTACATCTTGCCTTAACTTTGGCCAAAAGAATTCTTTTGTTATTCTATATTGAGTTTTGCAATTCCCAAATGGCCTCCTAAAGAAGAATTATGGGCTATATTTAGTATCTGAGACCTAAACTTTCTGGGAACCACTAACTTATCTGTTTGTTGTTTTCCCTCCACCTCCTTACCAGTTTCAGTGCAGACTAAGTAATTATTTTTTAAGAGATATTTGACCGGGTGACCGAAGTGGATTTACCCATAGCTGCCTCAAAAGCAGAGTTTAGTGAGGAGTCTTTCCGTTGTTCCTCCCGAAAGGACAGTCCTCAGGCATGGAAACAGAGACATCTGGCAATCCTGCAACCCTGGAATAGGAAGGCTTGATCTGGGGCTGTTCACTAAATTTACGAGGCTCTGGCCAGTTTTCCTCGCAAAACAAATTGGTTAGTCCGAGATCAGAGTCGTCCAAGGACGAGTTAACATTCTTATCAGACATCACTTTGGATTGTGCCCGAGTTATGGCCAACATCGGGGAAGAATTAACCATTATGGGTTCTATAATTTAGTAGACTCAATGTTATTACCCAGTAATAGCATTGCATCCTTCATAGGAAATCCCTCCGAGACACCAACAGTCAAAAACCCAGTGTAGTATTTACTCTGCACATAGATTTGATGTAAAGGACAGAAAATACTGCTCCTCCAAAAGCTTCTAACAGAACTGAGGATTGCAAAGAGGTTTGATCAGAAAGGGTAGTACTCTCTTATAAGTGAGCAATATGCTCCAGTATCCCTAAAGGTTTTAACTTCCTTTTCTCTGAATGTTCCTGAAGGGATATGTAACAAGAGCTATAGTAAGGGGCCATCCCTTCTCTACTTCTTCCTGGGACATATTATTAGGGATATTAGAGATTTTCCCAAATGGTTGGGGTTTACTTGGACAATTGGGTCTGATGTGGCAGGCTTGCCACAGTTATAACATACCATCTCAGCTTTAACTTTGGCACCTCGTTGATTTTGTGGCTTACGCCACTCTGGATACTGCCGCTTCACATCTCGTTGGGTAATTTGATGTTGCTCACCAGGTTGACCAGGAGTGAAGTTACGCTGCTCACCAGGTGTTTTAGTTGACTGCTGACGAGATTCACCTTCATCTTGACCTTTATTTCTCCACTCAGGAACTTTTCTTTGACGATCTCTGCTCATACCAGGCTGTTGAGGAAAGAGATAAGACCGCTCGGACAAGGAGCGGTTAGTTTCAAAAGTATCAGCCAACCTGGCTGCTTCCAATGCCGTAGGCAAGGAATGATCTTGTAGAAACACTCGAACCTCTGGACTAACAGACTCCAGTAGGTTGTCCACCAAGATGAGCTGCTTCAAATTTTCAAAATCAGCGACACCACTTGCCTTGTACCACTTTGTAAAAGCCCTGGTCTGCTGTCTGACAAAATCAACAGCAGACTGACCCAACTGCCTTCTGCCGAGTTTGAATTCTTTCCTATACTTGGCAGGAATACATTGATAAGCCCCAAGAACAGTGGTTTTCACAATGCGATAGTTTCCAAAATCAGCATTTCCCAGGCTAGAAGTAAATTCTTGTGCCTTACCAAACAACGCAGTATGCACCAGTGACGCCCAATGAACCTCAGGCCACCCTAAAGCTCGAGCCTGGTTTTCAAATGCTTCGAAAACTGTTCAGGCTCTGCTTCAACAAAACGAGGAACAAACTGTACTGCCCTTTGCAAATTGAAGTCATCTACAGTCTGATGGAATTGTCTCCCCTCCTTCTTCTATCAAACTCCTCCTTAGCAAATTCACGCTGTTCTTTAGTTTGTTCAAGAGTGAGTCTGGCTAGTTCAAGCGCCAGTGAACCAGACTCACCTGTCGATAACCCCACACCTGTGACTTGCTGGTTTTGCTCAGGAGTTCTGTCTCTCCCATTTTGTAGAAACCTCAGTGGTGACCTACGATTAACAGCTCCTGTAGAGGGAGAAACACTAGACTGATATGCCATAGTTTCAGTTTGTATTTTACTCCTTATAATATCACGCAGCTGAGCAGCAGTAAGGGTACGCTGGTATTCAACACCAATAGAACGAGCGATACGCCAACAACGCTGTAGAGAGAGTTTGGGCAACTTTAGCAGAGTTAACTCAGACACTAACCGTCTGACTCGAATAGGTGGCATTAACCCCCAACTTTAACACGCTGTAGCTCTATGCACGGTACGAATTGCAGTATACTCATATGATAGCAGAGCTGACACGCAATAGCAAAGCCAATATGCACACACACAAGCAAGGCTGATACACAATAACAAACCAAATTGCAGAATACTCACAATAGCAGGCTGACCATAGCGAAGCGAATGCAAAAATGACACAAAATTCGTGAAGCGTTGGCAAAGCGTAAGCAATGCCAGATAGCAAGCTATCTAGATACAAGACTAGCTCCTGCGCGAACTTCAACTCTAGGCTCAACTCCTGCTCTAAGTCTCCAAATTCAGCTCCAGGACAGGCTACCCATATTACAACCTCAGGTTCAATGGCCTGTTAACCTGAGTGTAAAGGAAGCTTGGAGCAAAGAAACACAGTAGAAGATGTATTGAAATTGTATTTCTTTCAAAAATCAGCTAGATTAATTCCAAACTTTTATCTTTTCCTTCACCAAGTAATTATGATTATATAAGACTTTTGTCTTTTCCTTCACCAAGTATAACAAAGTGTTATTTATACATATGTACACTATATACAAAGGAGTAGTTTTTAGTGCACGCCACAGTTGTCTAGGCTAAGCAGCAGCCAAAAGACAGACAACTTTCCACAACCAGCTCTATGCAGGAATTCCAATGACAAACTGCGAGTGGTAACCACGTCACCTTTGTCATTGTTAAACTCGCATTTAATTGGCTGAACCGAGTCGTTGATTTGATGATGGGGCCCTCATCACCAAACCCTTAACGATGGTTCGCTGGTTGGAGGGGAGCCTATGTGGGTGTGTTTAACATGCTCCGAATAAAGGTTACATACTCTTTGCATGCAACAGCTAGCTTCTGTTGTGTGTGTTTGTGTCTCTTCACTATGTGAGGTGCAGGTGTGGCCTGGAATCTGTCGGTAAATTTTCGTTTTGTCTTCTATGCTTGTAGTTGAAGTCGAGCTCATTGAGTGTCTCACTAATGCCAACAAAGCGGTCGTATGTGTAGCATAGGATTGACTGTAGGGGATCACCTTCATACATATTCTCTCTGCTACCTGCTATTCTCTCTCCAACACACACTTATATTACAACATTACTAGTCTCCCATAACTATTATTCCCTCAACTGATTCAAAATTAACTCAAATTGTTGAACACTTCCCCAAATCTATCACATACCTATAAACTCATATTACCTCTAACCGCATCAAGTCTTAATTAACCCTCTTCTCACAACCTTCTTTTATTCTAATCTTTAAACTTCTTGTGTAGGTAACATTTAGGAAGAGATTAGGTGGGAAATACAATGGATGTACTATGAAAGAGGGTGGGAATCGCCATCAAACATAATAAACTAATTGTCAGGGGTGAATTTAAAACAGATAATAATATCGTGGGGTTTAAACATGTACAGTAGACCGTCGTTTAACACTGTTTATTTTTTGCACGTTTTGGTTATAGCACGATTGAAGAATTGCGGCATATTTTCCTTTAACACGTCATAAAATTTATTTAACACGGTTGCGGAAGGGAAAACATTTTGAGCATGCGGCCGCCCAGATACACCATTCAGTCAAGGGGAAGACCTACCACCATCCCCCACCCCACCACCACCATCGTGACTTGACTGACTTTACTGAATGACTTACTGACTTGACTGAATGACTTACTGACTTGACTGAATGACTTACTGACTTGACTGAATGACTTACTGACTTGACTGAATGACTTACTGACTTGACTGAATGACTTATTGACTTGACTGAATGACTTACTGACTTGACTGAATTACTTACTGACTTGACTGAATGACTTACTGAGTTGACTGAATAACTTACTGACTTGACTGAATAACTTACTGACTTGACTGAAAAACTTACTGACTTGACTGACTTACTGACTTCACTGACTTACTGAATGACTTAAAGTTAGACTTTTTCACTGAAGATGACCCTGAAACTGTGTCTAGAGCAGCTGATGCCTTAAAGTCAGTTGTATAATGTGCTGCAGTGTAAAATGGAACAGAAATCCATTATAGAATTTATGCATTCTCCAGTACAACCATCGACTTCAGTACCAGAACCTCTACCATCCACCTCAGCCCAGTAGGGCCACAGCATAACTCTCCACTCTCTTCACAATCATCGACAAACACCAGCACCCTCAATTTAAGGTAAGAAATACTATTATTTATGTTGCATTTGTATTCTTAAGCAGTAAAAACAACATAATACATCACGACAATGAACTACAATTACATATTCCTCTAATTTTTGTAAGATCTGGAGGTCTGGAACGTAACCCTATTTTTCGTATAAGTTCTTCAGTTTGTCTAACGCGGTTTTGTCTAAGAGGAACGTAACTACCGTGTTAAACGACGGTCTACTGTATATGGTTCTCCAGTCTTATCCTGACGTTGTGTGAATCAAAGCAAATTTACTGTAGTTTATTATATTTCATAGTGATGTCACATGGAATGTACACACATTGGTGTGCTGCTCATTGCTCGTACAAGTAGAGCACATTTTACCCTCTAATGCAGTTGAAAATTAATATAGAAGTGAAGGCAATTAACATCTATAGCGTGTTCTTAATGATTTTTTCAAACTGTAGGACTTAAACCTAAACACGTAAGATAATTTCATCAAGGTCACACAGGCGTAGTAACCATAGGCTTGAAATAAAATAGTGATATTTGGCGGACGAAACGTCTTCAAAATAAAATGTCATAAGCCATATTGTGTGTGTCTTGCATTCTTTCACTGTATCATTGTATTATTAACTAACATGGTAATAAAAAAGAAACTCATACTCTGCAATGTAAAATCAATAAAAACAAACTATTATTTATTTATTAAACTTCGACAATGGTCTTATATTAAAATAAGCCAAACCATGCGACTTATTTCCATTGTCACAATTCGAGTCCATGTTATTTGATATCAACAGTGTTACTGCATTCACAATGCTATTGATTCTCTGTCTGAATTGACTTTATAATTCAGGATACACGAGCATCTACACTGGGACCCGAGCAGGTTTCAGGATCAGGATCCAACACACACAAGACGTAATAAAGCAAAATCCACAGAGGGCTGTAAGTGTCAGCCTTCAACTGAGGCTTCAGAAGGTTAACAAAGATGAAAAATAAACAGTAAGATGCGGAAAGTAAGAATTACAAGGCTTCCTCTCTCCACGGACTTCATGTTGAAACTGGCTCGTGAAACCATTCAAGTCGATTCAAAGATTTATCTCTGTAGTTGCATTTTGTATAAGGAAAAAACAGCTTCCCCAAAACATTATTTTTATGGCTCTTGGTATTACGTAAACCTCCTGTTTTAATTTAATTTGTTTTAATTCCAGATATCTTAAGGATTAACGGGGTAGTAGCAAGAGGTCGGTTATGTACACAAACAAGTGAATTCCTTAATCATCTCACACACTTTTCATCTGCAGATGGCACCACTGAGGTGACTTATTGAATTAAGTATCTAACCAGCTATGCGCAGAGTAGGCAGTGCTGCTTGCACACTGCCTACTCTGCGCACTACACTGCGCACTGCTTGCGCACTGCCTACTCTTCGCCGAGATGCGCCGAGTCCTCAGTTGTAGAACCAACTGCTTACTGATAACACCTGCTGTGATAATTACTTGGGTCTAACACTAACTTTGGTTCTCGCGCACTTCTGCTGACAATTGAGGTTGACTTGATTTGACTTGCTGAATTATTGTCTGGTATCAAGTTCCTTGATCACTGAAACTGCAGACTTTTGTTGCTCCTTTTGACAATAAAAAGATATTTTAGCATTTCACAACATATCTGACTACCACTGGGAGACCAAGTCAACAGACGCTGCTCTGCATTACTTTCGAAATGAACCTCGTGTTCCTGTTATTCACCGCTATGGTCCATCATGCTGTCGGGCTGGATCTTCTATTATGGCGCCAGGTCAACGTTGAATCGTCGTGGCTCAGTTCAAAAACCATTATGAAAAATTATTTATCTCTAGACCCCATGAAATGCGCCATGATGTGTATGCCTCTCTCATGGTGTGAGACCTGGTGCCATGACGGAGTCCTCGGGTGCCAGCTCTCCAACCTCATCGTCGCTGGTTCCCACCAAACAAACAACACCATCGTCAGCGTCGGCTACACGAGACGCTCCCTTCTCCCAGAGTATGCCTTCGGTGCTAGCATCACCTCGACACCACTTAATTATGGCAGACCAATCAACCTCCTCGCTGACGGAATCTACAATTGGGATGTAACAAGTTGCCCTAATGCAGGTAATATAACAGGCAATCCATGGTTCCTGCTGAATTTGAAACGTCCTGTCAGAATTACAAAAGTTAACTTAATCGGCCAGCCCAATCCCTCTGTAGCAGTTTTCTTCCGCGACTTCGAAGTGAGGGTTGGAACTACTCAGCAGAAAGGAAACTTTACCTCCTACACGCTGCTGGGATCATTCATCGGTCCAGGAGCGATAAGCCAGAGTGTATCCATGGTGCCCCCTCAACCCATAGTCGGCCAGTATGTCTCAATACAAATGACTGTGAGGAGTTACTTGGCAATTTGTCAACTGGAAATATACTAAGATACTAGACACACTGCTGAAGTGTCTATGTTAACTTAAAATTGATATAAACTACCATTGCAAAATCCATTTTTGTGATTTTAAATCTTAACAAGTTTTTCATGTCTTCAGTGCTTTATGTTTTATAGGACTTGCTACACAGTGTTTGGTTTATGTTCAGCATACACAGTAAGTTGCGTTACATATTCTACTGAGCACAATGGGAATGTTTAAATTATTAAAACGTGATACCTATAAGTATTAACATGTTGCACAGTGACAAACTTTCTGTAACTTGATGCACTGAGAATTTCCTTTTAACTTGATGCATAGACAAAGTTCCTGTTTGTTAGGTAAGACACATAAGCAACAGTTAGGTATCTTTTTCTCGAAACGCTTCGCCTACACAGTAGGCTTTTTCAGTCTAGTACAGAAAAGTTGGTAGAAGCAGAAGATATGTGAAGACGATGTAATCAGCCCATCACCCTTGAAGACGTAGTTTTGAGGTGGTCAGTCCCTCAGCCTGGAGAAGAGTATTTGTTCCATAGTCTGAAACAATGTGAACTTGAAGTGACAGTATGGAGCCTTATGTACTGTCATGAGGTGAGATGTAGGCCACTAATAGAAGAAAGAATGTAATCATTGAGAGGTCACATCCCTCTCAAATCCAAAAATTCTCTCTTGCAGAAGTTGTCAAATTCGTTTTCTGTTTTGAACCAAGATAAAATTGTGTTGCAGTGTCTGACAGAGTCAATATTAAAATGGTATAAAATACCGACAGGTTGTGAGGTTACTGGTGTCTTTTTTCTGCCTCATAAACATGCAAAATTTCAGGTACGTCTTCTACTTCTACTTACACTTGTACACAGCCTGTACTGTCTGCATAGACAACCTCTGCTGTCTGCTAGCTGAGTTCATATTTCGTGCCATGCTCGTGCTGCCACCTATAGGCCTATAACCACTTCAGTCTGCTCCACCCTGTTCTTCTCTCTCTCACTCAGTGGCCTTCACTCAGTCAACAAGGCGTACTCTTCTCTCTCTCGCGGGCATGGCCATCGGGGCCATGGGCACAAAACACACTGCCTGTGTACCCACACGTTACTGCAAATAAACTAAGAAGCCTCCGAAGACCTTATCATTGCTACCCCGCTTTGATTAACGATGTCATAATCTCCAAAACATTGGTGAAAAGCGGCGGTCGCAGCAGATGTGTTTGCCCCGAGGAGGGAAGGAAGAAGAATGAAGTTGTCTTCACTTCATCTCCCCACAGAAGAAGCATCCGTCTCTCAACGAGTTATCCTGATGTCGTGTCTGCAAATCTCAGCATCCAGACAAAGGTACAAGCAGGATCCAGGACGAAATTTGTGATTTCGCGAAATATAGTGGCGTCCCCCTGCGACTCCACGCCACAGCTTCCCACGCTGTTTCTCAGTCATGTGCTCATCCTTACCAGCATGTTCTGCTGTTGTTGTTCAACTCAGTATGTCTATTTCAGCAAGTCAGGTGAGTTTGTGGTGATTTCAGCGTCCAGTGTGAGCGTGTCTCCCTCGTGTGGTGTATGGGTGAGGTGAGAGTAGGGAACGGCCGGGTTCCTCGCCTACTCACCCATCGCTTGCCCTAGTGCAAGCTCGAAACTCACCGCCTCACTCTGCTGTTTTTATGAATCCCGTGTGAATTCTTGCCAGAGCTGTGTATCCGACTGTCCGAGGTCCCTCCTAAGCCACATGGGGTGATCACAAAGCCATGTGGGTTAAGCCAGATCCCAAGCTACGCTGTAGTCTGCTGCCCGCATCTACCCATGACGTCACCGAGCTGCTGACGTCACTCAAGATGCTGCCCGACTCCACTGACGTCACACTGGACGTCTGCCTGTCGTCACTCGCAATGTCACCCCATGACATCCATCACGACGTCACTCCAGGATGTCACCTCGCGACGTCTCCCACGACGTCTGCCTGACGTCACTCGCGATGTCACCCCATGACATCACCTCACGACGTCACGCCTGACATCACATGATCTCACGTTCTAGTGTGAAGTGCATTTTATTTTCAGTATTTTCGAGAAGTTTGAGAAAAGATGTGTTAATTAATTCCTCTCAGTCAGTGTTCTCACATGTTTGTGAATTGCTTAGTGTCGATTTTTGTACAGAAAAGCATCATTTGCTAGTAAGCCATGTTGTACCACATGTGTAGTATGTGTGTGCAGTTTCTCGTGTGTCCTGTGTAGCACCTGTGTGTTATTTTGTCACCCGGTGTGACCCCGCGCGCTTGACAGCTGACATTAATCAGTGGGCATCAGTTACGAGCGTCCGATCCCCTTGTACAGAAAGCTGTTATTGTTTGCAGCTCGTAGATGCCTCTGCTGAATCGTACCCATGACGATTCTCCCATCGAGACCCGTTCCACTTCACCTCCTAGACCGTCAGTCCAGTTATATGTAGAGACCAGTCTGGGGACGCTTAGACCATCC